>PVJS01016475.1:0-37432 GCA_004027185.1 Glis glis | reverse complement strand
GTCTTGAGTCGGGCGTGGTGGTGCATGCTTGTAATCCCAGTACTTTGAGAGGCAGAGACCGGAGGATCTGGGTTCAAGGCCAGCCTCAGCTCTCTCTCTCTCTCTCTCTCTCTCTCTCTCTGCCTGTTTCTCTCTCTCTCTCTCTCTCTCTCTCTCTCTCTCTCTCTCTCTCTCTCTACTTAGTGAGGCCCTCCGCAACTTCGTGAGACCTGGTTTCAAAATAAAGTATAAAAAATAGGGCCGGGGATGTAGCGCGGAGGTAGAATGTCCCTGGGTTCAATCCCCGGAACCACAAAAAAAAAAAAAAAGAAACTGCCTTAACTTGGCAAAAATTAAATCTATATCTACATCCAATGTATAATGCAGGTCCTATTCCACTTTGCGTTTTTCATGAGAAAGCTGAGATGACAAGATTAGTACCTTGCTGAAGAGCACACATACATCAAGTGTTAAAATAAGGATGACACATAGCATACAACATGACATTCAAATGGCAGGAAAGAAAGGCAGAAATTAAGAGTGGGGGCATAAAGTGAATCTAGGAGGAGGCAAGCAGGGGGTCTGGTCAACAGGACAATCCACTGAGCTGGCGATATGACCAGGTGATGGGCAAGTCTGCTTGCTCTAGGGCTGGACAGTGGTTCCTCTAAGGATCCTCAGGATGCTGAGACATGGAATGTAAAACCCTCACTCTCATATCTTTTGAGGAACTGACAATGAGTTTCATGGGGAAGAGTTTTATCATCTCACACAGTATAGGCAGCCGACATCACAGCAATAAGCAATTCTGTAAAAACAATTCTGTAGGTTGTCGATATTATGTTCTCCAGGCAGATAGTTCTCTCGGCTTTTCCCTTAATCCAGGGAAAGTTTTCAGAATATCTGAACTAATATTGTTTTTCTCAGCAGAGATTGTGATATATATTGGATGGAAATGATTGTGTGATTGTGCTTGCTGTCAAGTTCCTAAAGCACAGGGTTCTACCTGTCTCAATAAACAATGCCCCATGCCTCAACGGTCCTCTAAAGAGAAAGGAATACTTCCCACCTCCTATCATTCTCTCATGTGCCCTAGGATACCTTATGAAGAATAAAATTTATTTATTAGTCAGGATGTTGATTGGCCCTTCTGCATAAGTGAATTTTCTATTTACCTGATGTCTTAGATTCTAACTTACAGCATGATCATATTTTAGATTTTAAATGCAATGCATTTGAAATATACCACAAATTTCCTCATCTTAATTTTTATGAATCAATTAAACGTAGCTTTTCCTTGATAGCTCAGGAGTAATCTGGACATATTCTTGCCCATGTTTCCCTTTGGGAAAACACCACCAGTTCATTCTATAAAGTATCCAAGAAAGCTAATTTATACAAAATAAACACTAATAATTATAAAAAGAAAATCAGCTAATATTCCTTGAAGCAGTAATTGCATGCCAGAAACTATCTTATCTTGGCACAGATTAAATCAATATCAACATAAAACTTTTAATGTAGGGAAATATAGGAGATCATTTTGTCAGACACATGATTAGAGAGACACATTGGCAATTACTGGGAGAGAGCCAGAGATTCTAATGTTCTCAACTGCAGGACAATCAAGAAAATACAGAATTATCTTATCCAAAATAGCAGCAGACCATCCACAGAGCTACCCTCCCTTATAGAACAGTGTGGAGAGTCTCACTGCACTAACCCTGAGAGCTGGGCTCAGCCTGGGAGAAAATCCTTCCAGTGACTAAGCTCACCACTCACATGGCTACACAGCTAAAATGGAACAAGTACTCTTAGGCTAAGCCAATGAGTGCCATCTTTTAATTTCTACTTGTTTGCCTTTTGGACAATACAAAGAAATCACCTCCCCCTTTCATTGAATCAATACTTAAACATAATTTAATAAACTCTGATGTCATATGAAGGGTCTCTTTTGTGTATAGAATTTTATTTGCATTTTAACAGAATCCCCCAAACTTCATGACATAGCTTTGTCATAGCTGTGTTATCAATTCTGCTATCATCTCCCTCTATGAATACTTCTACCATGAAAGAATGAAGCGCTGTTTGCACCTACACAGCTCTCTCCTACCTTCCGCTTTGCAGTTTCTCATATCTCCTTTTTCAGAGAATCTGCTTCTCTCTCCATTCCCAATACAGTCTGCAGGATAAATTCCACACTGCATAGCTGTCTGAATGCAATCAAGATTAGAGCTGTACTTGGCAGGGAAAACCAGATAACTAAATGCTATATATGTAACTAGGACACACTTTGCGCCAAAAGGAAAGGTGTGTGGGCTTTATGTGTTCATTCACCAGGTGATCTCTCTCTTGCTCTTAGAGCCCACAAGGAAAAGCACTATGTTTAGTGAGTGGCTGGAAATAGATTCCATGGGCCTACATCAGTGAGCTGGCATAACTGCCCTTAGTGCTGCACCGAGAAAAAGTCTCAGGCCATGTGTGACTTAAGAAAAAATAAAAATATAAATAACACCTTAACTAATGAAGGGTCTCTTTTGTGTATAGAATTTTATGAGAGTTATTACATGGGTCTGGTACATGGCAATGCCAATGTTGTTAAGCATTGGTTTACACTAGTTAAATAGAACAAGTACTGGTTTGGGGTCCTAGAACTGGAGTTTAAACTTCTAGGATTAGATATTACTAGTTGAGTAATATAGACTATCAACACCTCTGGGCTACAACTTCCTTATCAGTAAAACTGCAATAATAATTCCCAACTAGGATGTTGTGCAAATTAACTGAAATAACTCTCCTAAGTTTTGTAAACAGTTATTTAGTATATCATAATATACCAGACATTCTGGCATCGTGCCAAAAATAAAGGGCTGCATGAGTCAAGGTCTCTGTCCTCGGGAGTGTAACTCATGGGTAGAATGCCCCTGGATTCAATACCCTGGACCATACACACACACACAAAGAGTAGTGATTACAGTACAATAAGGTATTTTGAGAGAGAGAGAGAGATGTGAGATAGACCATATTCACACAACTTTTATTACAGTATACTGTTAATTTTTTAAAATTATGTATGTATGTATGTATGTATGTATGTGTGTGTGTATGTATGTATGTATGTTGCTGGGGATTAAACCCAGGGGTATTCTACCTCTGAGCTACATTCCCAGCCCTATTTTATTTTAATTTGGAAACAGGGTCTCACTAAATTGCTGAGGGTCTTGATATGTTGCTGAGGCTGGCTTCAAACCTGTGATTCTTCTGTCTCAGCCTCACAAATACTGGGATTACAGGCATGCGTCACCATGCCCAGTTTAATTATTGTTTTTAATCTCTTGCTGTGCCAAATATATAAATTAAATTTTATTGTAGGTTATGTATGTATAGGAAACAAAATACTACATATATATAAATATATACATATATACAAAGTTGGTATACATACATATATATATATATATGTATGAAATCATACATATGTATATACACACATATATAGGCTTGGTACTATCAGCAGATTCAGGGATCCACTAAGAGTACTGGAATACATCCTCCACAAATAAGAAGAAACTACTATATATATTCTTTTAATTTAGTAATTTTGAGTCTTAAATTATAATATTCATTAAAATTTTTTAATTTATTTTTAATTGGGTGAATGCACCTTTCCAGAGGAGTCTTACTCTAGTCTACTTTCCTAAAACACTCAGATGGGCGTGGTGCAGGTAGTCCTTGGTCTGCATTTCCTTATCTAGTCATATTGGTGATCCTAACAGTGACAATTATTCCATCATACTGGAAATGTGTTTTAACCCATAGTCTTTATTTTTCCTATGACTACAAGGAGGGAAAACCAAGAGCTGCTGTGTCAGGAGCCACCAGCAGTGTGTTATATGAAACAACCAAGTGCCACTTTAAAATATGTTTCCGAACGAGAAGACCAAATTGTATCCCTGTGACTAATACTATAATGAATCCCTGTTTTTGACACTATAATGGAATACACAATAGAATAGAGAAGCTTAGAGCATGCTCTTGGGGTGAGGAGTTGAAAGTAGTGGAAAGGGTGACGAGTTCACATTAATTCCTACTGAAAGTTTGCATTGACCATTTAATCATATGGACTGCATTTTGAAGTATCAGTATAAGTGATGACTCATTTTGCTTTTGAATCATATGGAATGGGAACAGAAAGTCAATTGCCCAATAAGAATTTCAGAAGAAACTGAAAAAGGATACAGGCATACTCAGGAAACAATTTATGCTATTTCTAAATATTAAAACCTGGAGAAATCAGACTATATTTAATCTGATTGTGAAATACTAGTGGAGTAGCAATGGGCAATTATTTATTTAGGCATCTCAATAAAAAAGAAAAAAGAGGACAGCTATTTTGTAACATCTAGATATGTAACAGGGTGGAAAGAGGAAGTAACCCAAAATACAATACCTGTTTGTCAACAGACAACATACAGTAATGTATTTAAACCTGCACTGCAGTTCTTTCTCTTTAACATCTAAATTGATTCACCAGTTTATATCTATTCCCCATCTTTGCATCAAACATGAATGAGGAAACTGTGATTAAAACGAGTCTCCATTTTTCTCTTTTGGATTCCTTCATTGCTGAATATTATTAGAGTTTCATCTTTAATTTCACCACAAGGCATCTAAATGAAAGGGAATAAAGAACTTAGCTATGGGAACTCTCAAATTTAATCTCCGCTGCAGTCTGATTCCTGTAGTGTGAGGAGCACAGTCTGATCTTATTGGCACTTTCAACTATAATGTCAGGTTCATTTCAAAGTTTAATACGATGTATTTGTCATCACCACACTTCCTTTGGTAAGGACACTGATACCAAATGGCTACCAGTTGGTGGTCTGAAAAAGACAGCTTACTGAAAATGAAAGCTCTCTCCTCTAAACCTACATAGCTCATCTCACATATTATGTGTCGTCTGTTTCTGCAAGAGAACACTATTGCTTTCCACTATTTGATCTTTTAGCAATCCATCTAGGTGACAATAAAGAAATACAAGAATATTTACTCACTGCTTGCTTACAGAAAGACAGTAACATATTTCATGGATTTCAAAAATAACTTCCCCAGTAGGAAACAAGAAGCAACAGATTCCAATCAGTACTATTGTGGACTGTGGCTGAGGGTAAGACATGTCTTGTACCATCCCAGCCTACTGCTGAGAGACCTGAAGGTCACAAGACTGCCCACTGGCCCCGTTTGGCCCAGGATAGTCTTTCTCCAACTATGGTCCTGGATTAGCACCATCAGCACTATTTGGGAATTTGTCAGAAAATCTTGAGCCCCATCCCAGAGGCACTGAATCAGAATCTCTGAGGTGGCAGCCAAAATTCGTGTTTTTATAAGCCTTCCCAGTGATTCTGATGCACACTGGTTTTAGAACCACTGGTCTAAAACAACGGAGATAGAGCAATCTTTGTCCCCAACACCTCAGACCCAATTCGCCTATACAACTGACCACCTTAACATCCAAAAAAGTTCTGTTCCTGTCGATATTATTTAGAACCATTCCAGTATATGCTGGAATTTTCTACAAAATGAAAATATGAATAATTAGTTCTCCCCCAGAAAGTCTTATAATGAGGTAGAAAACAAGACTCAGGAGGATGGTATAAGTTAGCCAGATGTCCTAATGGATATAAATGAAAGCCAATATTATTTTTTCTTTTTGTGTTTTCAAAGGGAGGACAGAGCAGTATGCTGATGGTCTTTGTGTATTACTAAATAACTGGTAAAATGTGAGTGTTGTTCAAAATATCGAATGGACTCTCACAGGCTCTCATTTCTTCTTTGGAAGGTGATTCTTTAAAAAAACCTCATCAGTATGGTATGATTGGTTTGATCTTGTATCTCCTACAGGAGTGGATACACTAAATCCCTTGCTACGCATGCTTGTCTCCATTTGAGCTGCACCATATGAAACTGGCAAAGATTCTTGGGCAAGCAGTGAAAGCGTGGGAAGTGAAGTAGAGAATAATAAAAGGGTGTAATAAAATAAGTCACCACCAGGAGAACTGGAGATTCATCTCACTGGAAGGGAAACAATGCGGAGCACACACTTACTTCAAGGTTACTCCATAGCAATTCTCAATTATTGGCTGAAGGATCCTCCCTGGGACTGTTAATGTCCTGGCAAAGCTACAGTGGCCAGAAAAATTCCTCAGATGCAGGTGGTATCCGCTGGAATTTCAGCTGGCACGTACAGAAATGGTGAGTGGCCGGGGGAGATCTGGGCAGGAAATTACAGTGTGTGCTGCATGCAATCCACTAAGTCTCAATATTCCAAAAGCGCATTTCTCTAAATTTGTATGGCTTATATAAAATGCATGTCTCGCTTTATTAACCTTTCTTTGATCCCTTGAAGCTGACAATATAGTTGAAAATTCCCATTCTCATGCAATGGTAAGTGGGGTCTTTTTTTTCTACTATGAAATGAATAGTAGAAAAAATGGTACTTTCTTTTTAAAAAGTCCAATTATTATACTTTCCAAAATCCACATCTTGATAAACTGCAGATTTATTTCAAACAAAGTGCCATTGCTCAAAACTTCTAGAAAATTCATATTTGAAATTTGTTTTAGAGCGTCTGTATTCTCAGTGGTGATTCTAATTTTGTAGTGGCTCTTTAATAGGCTGATTCAATTGCAGGGCATCTACTTGTATGGCAAAGAAATACCAGATGAATCACCTTTTTATCTTTATTCCTAAACTACAAAAAATAAATATTGTGCTGAAGTAGAATTTAGTAAATCCTGTAAGAGAAATAAAAAGTATACAGAGGAGGAATAAGACATCACTTGACAAAAACACGATACAACATAATCGAAGGGTTTAAAAGCTAAAGACTTGACAACACAAAAGGGGTTCTATTCAGAATTCTGGTGAATCACAAGATATCCCAATAATCTCTTATCTGAATGGAGTTTGCATTATCTTCATAGGTAAGTCAGAGAACATTTATTGAGATCTAAAATTAGAGCAAACAAAGGAATACTTCCAACTCCAATCACAGCTTTCAAAACAACAAAAAACTTTAATCCAACTTAGATAAATGATTATTCTGGCACATTTTCCACCAAAGTCATCCTTAGGAAAGGTACTTATGCCCAGTACTTGGGAAGCTGAGACAGGAGGATTGCAGGTCTGAGGCCAACCTCAGCAACTTAGCTAGACCCTCAGCAACTTAGCCAAGATCCTGTTCAAAAATAAAAAAAAAAATAAAAAGGCCTGGATGGGGCCTCAGAGGTAGAATGTCCCTGGCTTTAATCTCCAGTACCAAGAAAAAAAAGAGTACTTATGCTGTTAACACATACCACTTTGACAAGATGAAAGATCACATTCTTGGATTGTTCAAGGTTAATGGTGAAAGGCAAGGACTCTTGGAAAAATGCCCTTGAAATGAAAAGCAAAGTCCCTCAATAATGGAAAATCATTCCTCATGCTTTCTGTGTACATATATAAAACATGGAAGGAAAATATTTGCATCATGAAGGTCTAGTGCAAAAGTGAAAATAAGAAACGTATCTGTTGTATGTAAGGGGGCCAGTGGCAACACTGAGCTCTACTCCACGTACCTGTCAACACATGAACTTTGCTCTTTTGGCTCTTTATGCTTCATAAGCATGGGTATTTGCTTTCTACAAGTACAAAATGTATGTTGCATTATCTCTGATTTAATATGTTTGCTGAAATAACGTTTTTTTCAAGGCATTCTATTTGGCGAATTATGGAGCAAAGCAGGAGATGAGTGGTCAGGACCTGAGGGGTCTACCAGGCAGGTCCAGGTTTCTCCAGTGACCCTGTGGGACCATCTGCCCCCTTTGTATCATGGATATGTGAATGATGACAAATAGTGGTCACCTGGAAGCCACTGGGAACACTACTTCCCAGACTTTATGGAGATTTCCTCCACCTGTTCTGTGAAGCTGTCACATAGGGGTAAACCTTCACCAACTGCCACCGAAACCTGGCAACAATGAACCAGTTATATTTGAAAATCAAAGTGTAAAATGCAGTGAATAAACTTAATAAGCTAAGGGAGAAATATGTTTGGCTTATATTTTTGTATCACTCTCCATTTACATTTCAAATGTATCCTTTGAAATGAAGAAATGTACTTATCAAGGAAACAAGATTAACCTATGCTCTATGCTCAGTAAATTTCTACTGACTCAGAGTACATCAAATTCCTTTCTTCCTTTCTTTCTTTCTCTCTTTCTGTCTTTCTTTCTTGGTACTGGGAACTGAACACAACAGAATTGAACTACATCCCCAGCCCTATTTTATTTTTTATTTTGAAGCAGGCTCTCAATAAGTTGCTAAGGGTCTCGCTAAATTGCTGAGGCTAGCCTCAAACTTAAGATCCTCCTGTGTCTGCCTCCCAAGTACTGGATTATAGGAGCAAGGTATATCACATTCCTAAACTAACCCACAAAGTTTAGGCATATCAAAAATTGCTATTTACAGTTACTTCCTGACTTCCATGTGATATAGATTGCATATTTTTTAAGTTTCCAGGGCGTGGTCTGAACAAACTTCTGGGGAAGAGAAAGGCCTCTTCCTGGTATCAAGAGGAGCACCCAACAAGACACCACCGAGAGCACTACAGAAGCTGATCATGGTGGCATAGAAATCCCGCAGCTCAACAATCTGAATGGGACATTGGTATTTTGCAGGAGTGCTGAAGGATTTTCTGTCTATCTCTATCCAGGATACGTGGAGTGATCAATGTGCACAAGTCTAATAGTGGGAGACAACACAGGTCACCACTGCACATTACAGTAGGCCTCAAGTTCGTTGGATCTAATATAAATTTTAGGGTTTCTTTTAATCAAATATAAGATGATCTCTTTTGGTCTTAGCTATTTCATTCTGAATAAATTCTATAACAAAGGGCTTATGAAATAATTGATAAGCTCAGAGTGATGAAAACCATCAAATGTTACAAGAAAAAAAAATCACAGGAGACTACATGTCTCAAACCACACATTTAAATGAGTGTTGACAGTTCTGTAAATTCCTATAACTATCTAAAGACCCTGGTAATATGGGGAGAGACAGACAGGACACTTCTCTGCCAACCTCCATCGCTAATCATCCAGAATCCCACAGAAGTTGAATCTCAAAAATTCCAACCAGAACGCATTTCCAATTGCTCACTGGATATAAGACTACTTCAGCTCTCAAGTGGGCAAGATCCCAAGCAAAGGATAAACGCGCCATCAATTATTGCCAAACTACAAAGACTTCATGCAACTGATGAGAGCAAGCATTAATTCCTATTTCTCCCCATAGAAGTTGATTGACTAGGTCAAAAGCTGACGATCAGTCATTTCACAGGAATAAGTAATAAAATCCTAAAGTTGCTGTACAGGGTAAAGTTGATGCCTCTAGAAATACTGAAGAAGGCGTAGCATATATTGTAAAAGAAATTCCTATCCCTATGACCATATAGTTTCAGGGCAACTGCCCAGTGCCTGGATGAGATGACAAAGTGTAATAGTTGACTTTGGCTCCTAACCAAACAAATGACCTTTTTGTTTTCTCATCCAAAGGCTGGGATGAAGAAGTAGCTATACTTATCCTAATCCTTAGTATTATTTTCATTTTAAGAAGGCACATTCTTTGTACAAATTCTGCAGGACAAACTGTAATAATAAACGTGCATTGTAAGCTTATTTTGAATGATTCTGTGCCAGGCACTGCACTAATCACGTCCATGTAACTAATTTAGCTCTCACAATCTTGACAATAAGAGGTGCCTTTTATTATCCCCTCTTGACAGCTAAAGGAAAGGATGCTTCCACTAATTAAATAATTTTTCTAAGACATCTAGTAGGTGAGTGTCAGAGTTAAAGTTCCAACCTGTGTGATTCCAACATTTCACTTCTGACAGCACACTCGATACAGAACACTTCTGTGACCAGATATGTGAGGTTTTCCCCCAAACACAGCAATTCTGCAACACCAGCCAGGTGTCCTACACTTCACCTCAATTGTCCCACTATCTGCTTGGATATAGCATCAAATCCCAACAAGAGCCAAATCCCTCAATACTACCAGCAAGTCAGGTGCCAATCACAAGCTCTGGGATGTCACCTTGCATCTAGCAGACCAGCTATAAATCAGGGTTACCACAACCCTTTCTTTGGGTCCCATAATTTGCCCATATGGCTCATAGAACTCAGGGAAATAGTTTATTTACATTAACAGGTTTATTATAAAGGATATTACAAAGAATATAGATGAACAGCCAGAAGAAAGAAATGCATTAGGCAAGATATGGGGGAAGGGACATGGGGTTCCTCTTCCCTCTCTGGGCATATCACCTTTCCTGTACCTCATGTTTGTGAATTCAGAAAATTTCTGAGCCCCATAGTTGAGGGATTTTTTTTTTTCTGGCGGTGTGTGTTTCTGGGGACTGAACAACCCAGGGATATTCTACCTCTGAGCTACACCCCCAACTCTTCTTATTTTTTACTTTGAAACAGGATCTCACTAAGTTGCTGAGGGTCTCTCTAAGTTGCTGAGGCTGGCCCTGAACCTGTGATCTTCCTGTCTCAGTCTCCCAAGTATTGGGATTACAGGTGTGTACCACCATGCCCAGCAGTTGAGGAATCTTCACGGAGGCTTCAACACACAGGCATGGTTGGTTGTTAACTCAATCACCAGCCCCCTCTCCTCTTCCCAGTGGACAGAGGATAGCGTTAAAAGTTTCAAGCTTCTAGTTATGGGTTGGTCTTTCTGATGACCAGACCCACCCTCTGCCCGAGTAGCCAACCGAGAGTCACCTCATTAGAACAAAAACACATTCCTATCACCCAGGTAAATTCCAAGGTACTTAGGAGCTCTGCATCAGAAACCAGGATCAAAGACCAAATATTGCAACAAAAGACTCTCATAGCACCCCTATTTCTCAGGAAATTACAAGGATTTTAGAATTGGTGTGCCAGGAATAAAGACTGCAATATGTATTTCTTATTATAAATCACAACATAATAGGAAGAAAAGCAATACAGAAGTGATCTTACTTGCCTGTGTTAATAAGTTACACATATGTTAGCACAATTAAAACATGACTTTGTAATATTAGAGGCAATCATTATTAGTTTTAACTATTTGCTGTAGCTATTACAATCTGTTGTCACCTTCTACTTAATTAAACAACCATCTGGCTTCTGAAGGTAACGAATTAAATCATTTGAAAAAAAATGTACATTTGTCTGATTATGATAGTGACTTAAAAGCAAGAAGAAAGGAAAGAAGGAATAAAAGAGAAAAGGAAAGGGAGAAAGAAAGGGGACAAAAAGGAAATACTGTGCTGTATGTCAACCCTGTGTGGATGGTAATATCCATTCTGAAAGCATTTTGTAATATCCTTCTGTTCCATAGATTACTTCACTCCGTAAGTCAAAACATTTCAGCCCACACACCAAGAGCATTATAAATAGGGCTTTTTATGGCAGAGCTGATTAGTAGACATTTTCAATATTCTTCCAAGAGACTAAATTTTTTTTAAAACTCTAGGATAAGGATTTTAAATGTCACTTTTATCATTGCCATGTGATTTACATATTTTAACATCACCCTTCATTTCCAACAACTATTGTACCAGAGGCTCAGTGATCAAGGAAAGACATCATTATTAATCGTTTTCTAAATCTTGACAACTTATACTTAAAAATGGTTCTTTGGAAATGTTAGTATTATGTCTAGAGCTTATTTTAGTCTAATGTGATATAAATTAAACAGTTTCATTTATTATTTTTTTTCTTTTTAACCCTGGAATCTTCGCAAGGTAGCATTTGTTAATAATATATAAAGGTATGTTAGATACTGACCTCAAAACAAGCAGATGAAGCTTGTTTTGTGTTGGTAAGTTGGATGCTACCTAAGAAACTTCTGCTTTCCATTTGTCTTGACAAATTAAAAACTCTAGACAACGGTCAAGATTCACTGCACTGCATTTAGGCATGACCAAATAGTGGTCTTATGTTACGTTGTGTGCGGCCCCGTGTGAAGTGATTGCCACTTCCTTTGTAGCAACGTGTCACTTGACTGAACCATGAATATCCAAGGACAGGAAATGCTGTGCATATTACCCTCCAGAAAATGACTTTTGGAGAATGGCAAGGTACCCACTGGCCGATTCCACGACACCTCCAGTGCATCACTGGATCATACCTCGGTCATCCTGACACACAGCCTTCAGGACACGATGGCCCAGGCCACATTTTCCATGATCAGGGATACAGATCCCTTCCAGTGCCAGCCACTGATAACACACTGGATCTTCACAAGGAACAGATTCCACCAAATGAGGGCAGTGCCCCGCAGGTCCTGTGGATTCCATGAGGATGTGACGCTGCCTCGTCCTAAATCCTAAAAGGAGAAAGAACAAAAGTTTCACAGGATGCCATTCGTATCCAACAGAGGAAAAGCAGCAGCTGCTTGGTGAGAGATGAAACTTTTATATGAATAGTTGTAGCTCCAAAGTATATATTATCTTGATCTGTTTTATTTTATGGGAAGTGGAGGGATGAGAAGTGGAAAAGAATGAGAGCAGGAAATCTGTCTTCTAAGAATTTACAATCTAGCTGGGCATGGTGGTGCACAGCTGTAATCCCAATACTTGAGAAGCTGAGACATGAGGATCACAGGTTCACAGCCAGCCTCAGCAACTTATTGAGGTTGTCAGCAACTTAGCAAGACCTTGTTTCAAAAATTTAAAGAAAAAATAAAATATATAGGGCTAGGGGTGTAGCTTGGAGATAGAATGCCCCTGGGTTCAATATCTAGCACCACAAAAAAAAAAAGAACTTACAACCTAGAAGTTGGAGAGACCAGATATAATCAAGTAAAATAATAAAAAGCATATAGCCAATGGTATCAATAAACCAACAAAATAAATAAATGAAGAGCCAGGTGTGGTGGCGCACGCTTGCAATCCCATTACTTGGGAGGCAGAGACCAGAGGATCTGGGGTCGAGGCCAGCCTCAGCTACTTAGTGAGGCCCTCTGCAACTTCGTGAGACCCGGTTTCAATAAAGGATAAAAAATAGGGCTGGGGGTGTAGCTCGGAGGTAGAACGCACCTGGGTTCAATCCCCGGTACCGCAAAAATTAAATAAATAAATAAATAAATAAATAAATAAATAAACAAATAAATGAAGACCCACAGAAATGGCCTTATCACAGAAAAAAATCCACATTTTCTTTTTGCTGTTGTTTTTGACATTACTGGTACTCTGCATTAAGTTGAACTATATCTACACTTTGACACATCCCTCATGCCTGACTATTCACAGCTTCCTGCTTTGAGATTTCCTTGCATCACTCCACTGAGATTTCCACATCATCCTGCCTTGTAAAGACAGTATCTCTCTGGACCTCATTCTCCACCCTGACTAAACATGGGTCCTTGCACTATTATTCAGTGTTTTAAAAGGGTACTCTTGTGGGACTTGGGACCCCAGTTCCCATCAGCCATGACCTATTATAATAAGGACATAAATGGGTCTTAATGTGCTCTGGACCTACAGAGTCACAGACTCAACACCAACAGGAGACAAGCAGGTACACATTGAGGGAAATAGATGAGCCTAGAAACTAGACAGTAAGAAGGTCTGTGGTCAAAGGACACAGGTTTGCCCTAAAATGCTCCCATTGATTTTTAAAAGAGAGAATGTAGGCCCCTTATTAATCACTCAATTTAATCTAAGAAACCAGAAATAACATTTGTTTTGTTTTTAAGTGAAATCTTTCTGTTTTTGAATAATGGAACAAATTCATTTTAAAAAGTGACCTAAAAAAAGAATAATTGAGAACCAGATAAAAATCCTCTGGTCTAGATTTTCAGTATCTGGCTCTCCTGATATGGCACTTGTAAAGGCCATGTCTACTTTCCATCATGGATCCAGTATCTTATTTTCTATTGTTTATACTCCAAATTCAATCAACCAACTTAATTCCTTTTTTTCTAACAAATCCAACCTATTTTATGGATTACATTTTAAGGGATTCTCATTCATTTATTCCCTGGGTAAGTAAAACAAGCATAAGAGATACTATTAGGAAGATAAAAAACTTTCAGTTTCCAAAATGAGAGGTACGCCACCTCCCTTCCCAAGGGGGAGGGGAGAAGCATAAATTAGGGGGCATGCGGGTTAAGAAAGCCAGGCACATCTCTCTTTCACGGTTTTGCCACCATTAGTAATGAGATGGAACAGTGACAAAGCTCATAGTGTAGTCGAAGAAAGACTGGCTCCTTCTAAAGAGTATAGCCAGTGAGGCTAGCATACAATGGATGTGTGGTTTCAGGACACAAGAGAAAGTTGCGCTTGCTTAGCATAGTGCAGGGCTGGAAAAGCATTATAGGTAAAGTCACAGGTACTTGACTGGAGTTCTCTTGATCTAGGGTAACACACAGACTGCCCTTTAAGAGACTCTTAGACTTGTACTTTGAGAATGAGCTACCTACATGAAGTGAAGGCATCATTCAGCCAACCTATGACTGCATTCTCATGGCATTGAAAATAGTAAGGTCAGGGACAAGTTTTTGTTGTTGTTTCTTATTTAATTTTTTATTGGGTGCATTGTATTTAATTTTTTAATTGGGTGCATGTTACATCATATTGGGGTACAGAGTGTTAGATGTTTTCTAAAAGGTGACTATTTTCCTGATTTATATCTCCAAGTCTACCTGATTATCTAATTAAAATACAACCTACAGAAAGGTGAGGCTCCTTTCTTGAGCCACCTGAAAACAGGTGCAAGGGCATGCAGGACTCTAAACAACACTCGGTAAACAGAACACTACAACGACCTCCAAACTGTGTTGCCATATAACCGGAATGACCTCTATTCTTATACATCACACCTTCCTGATGCTTATTTATTACCATATGTTTGTGCTTTTTTAGTTTTTATGTTTGAGCAAGACACGGCCTGGGTCCTCATGATTTACATCATTTGACAACCAGCTCAGAGTTGAACACGGAAACTCAGTGTTCTCCACTGTGAGACCCTGGGTGTCCTATTCCTGGAGCTTAAAGCCATTGAGGGGCATGTGCAGGTTTTCTTCTATAAATCACGCTGCATCCATCTTGCTGTAAATCTGTAGATTACATCGCCTCAGTCAATAAATTCTTCCAGTCTTTCATTTGTGCTGCCCTTGTCCTGACTCTAACTGGGATCAAATCACCGCACAAGCTCAGCATAAAACAAAAACCTTGGACCCTCTCGTCAGTACTTAACTTTAATCACACTTTGGCATCCATGCTGGCAACAGACATCGGGCTTCCCCCAGGTGTTCTGTTCTGAAAGATATACAGCAGCCGAGTCCACCACAGTCGGGCCAGCCAACCACTCACTTCATTTACTGAATTCCATTTTAATCAGGGAGCACCATTCAATAAATATGAACCACCATGAGCAGGTCAGGAAGAACAGAAAACACACATCTGTTCTTCACAGAGTGCATAATCGTACAAGAGAAAGGGCACACATATTAAATATATATCCTACACCAAAACTGGGATGGCCACCTATAATATCCTAAATTAACAAATCCTGAGAACTATTTTATAAGTTATTATTTCCATTTTATGTACATGAAAACTAAGGCTAGATCATACTTTGTTACTTCCCCAGTGGCAACTCGCTGATCACATGGATGTATGGAATGCAGCAGAGGCCCTTCCCATCTCAAGAAAGGATCAAACTCAGCCCCAGCGTGTGTTGGGTTCTTATTTCACTTCATAGAGTGAACCCGAAAGGTTCCATGGATCATTCCCCTAAACTAAACATGAACAGACCTGATAGTGGAATTTTAGGCACTGAGCAGGAGAGGGTCATAATAATCACTTCCTGACTACAGAGTCAATTCATGTTTACTGAGGACAACCCACAGCCTTCTTTTAAAAGAGACTCTCAGATTCTTTCTTTAAAGTTCAGCTACCTAAACTGGGCATGGTGGCACACACCTGTAATCCCAGTACTTGGGAGGTTGAGACAGGAGGATCAAAATCTATAGGCCAGTCTCAGCAATATAGCAACCCTGTTTCAAAATAAAAAAATAAAAAGGGCTGGGTTGTAGCTCAGAGGTAGAATGCCCTGGGTACCATCCCAGTACAAAAAAAAAAAAAACAGAAAAGAAAAGAAAAACTCAGCTACCTATATGAAAACACACCAAGTTCTGTGAGCATGTGCTTCTATCACTCTGAACCTCAGAGCTGTGATGTATAATTACAATGCACCGATGAAGTATATATTTTTTTTTAATTTATGGTTGGGCCAATTAAAAAAAAAAGGTGGCTACTGCCCTGCTTCCATATCTCCTCTGTCTCTAAGTCTACCTCATTAAGTAGCCAAAATAAAAGGCACAGGGGCTCAACTCCATTCTTGGGGGCACTAATGTTTGCAGTTTAGTGAAACAAATATTTGCAGAGTTTTATTTTTTTCAGTGACCCCAAGACTTGTGGTTTAATGTATAATTCTACTGGAGCTAATTAGGAAAGAGTGAAAAATGGATGGGGAGAGAAGAGGGAAGTGCAGATGGCAGAAGAGGGTTCGGCATGTTTTAATTGAAGTCATGGTAGAATTAAAGGGTTTCGGGAGGCGTATGCAGGTCTGAGGACTGCATTTCTATTGTACTTTTGGACAGAAGCGTCCGTGTGAGTTTCCACAGAGCAATCCCTGGGCAGCAGTGTCTCTACAGTGATATGTCTCTACAGCAATGTCTCTACAGTCCATAAGGACTGGCTTGAAGAAAAATCCATCAGATTAAACCAAGATGACAGAGGCATTTCCCATCTTGAGCATTCCGTTTGTTCTTTGTCTCTGGTGACTCTGGACACTGGATAACAATTCTGAGTCTAAGAACCTAAGCCCTTTGAATCTTTGATCCCAACTCTTTGGATATCAACTACCACAGCGTCAGGGGTAGCATTTCATAGTGTCATTATTAGTTCTCAGCCTGTTGTGAACACAGAAAATAAGAAGCATTGAGAGAGTGATCAGCATGAGAAGTCTCAGAGCTTAGAGGCAGAAGTGCAGAGCTGCTACTGCCCCAACATGCACTGGCATGGAAGAAAAAAAAGGAAGGAATTGTCTACAAGTATACTTATTATTTGTGATAAGGAAAAATGATTTTATAGACTTCTCATTAAAGGTGGAACTTATCTGGCAGGCAAGGATGGAAAATGGAAAATTTCCCCGCTATTATATATAAGATTTAAGACATGCCAGTATTTTCTGACTTGAGCATGTTATCTAAATTAATTTGTTTCAGAACATAAAAGACTCCCTTCAAAAACAGTCCTGGCAGCTGGGTATGGTAGCACATGCCTATGACCCCAGTACTTGGGAAGCTGAGACAGAAGGATCACAGGTTCAAAGCCAGCCTTAACAACTTATCGAGGCTCTCAGCAACTTAGCAAGATCCTGTTTCAAAATAAAAAATAAAATAGGGCTGGGGGTATAGCTCAGAGGTAGAACATACCTAGGTCCAAGCCCCAGTACCACACACACACACACACACACACACACACACAAGTCATGGCTTCTAAGTTTCAAAATATCCTTTCCTGTGGGGATTTTATGAACTTAGGTGTATGATTGAGGGAGATACTATGTTAGAAGAGGGAATGAATCCCTGAAGTCCTACCACCTAAGCAGTTAGCTATTGTGATGCCCCTAAGGAAATTCATATCAAATTCCCCTTTAGATAGCTGCCTTTCTGGAATTTTTTCCAAAAGGGCTGAGGCTGTTAGATAAATCTATGTCTACATGTCAAGAATCTTTAAAACTACATCAAAAATCTTTAAAACTAAATCTATGTCTACATATCAAGAATCTTTAAGACTACATCACATCTATGGGTAGAGTTTATCCATCACCATTTTTTCCAGGCATATATTCTTTTATATTTCTGCAATTATAGTATCCTGAGAATATCTCAAAGATAAAGCAAAAAATGTTAAAAACCTGATCCAATTTAAATTCCTCAGAAAGGTGTCCTAGCTTCACTTGACAAGTACCAACCTGCCACGTACTGGTCCCCCTGTCTGCCTGTCAGGGACGTGATGGGAGGCTGTGAAGCCTTTGAACATCAGCGGATTTCCTAATGCTCTCTGAAGAGCTGGCAGCAGCAGCCCAAGATGATGCCTGATTGAAGGGTGTCCAAGAACAACTGTCAGATGCAGGTAATTACTATAATAACTAATTTCTTCACTTTGGTAATAAAACATTTCCTACTTTCCCATTCCTTTCTACCATTTTTTTTCCTTTTTAAAATAAGAACCTAGAGAATATAACAAAACAATAACATAGTGACTGGGAAAAAGATTGGTGAGAAAAAAAAGGAATAATCTCCAATTTTCCCCATTTATTTTCTTGCTCTTCTTTGCTTATTTTCTTCCTGAAATCCTACACACACACACACACACACACACACACACATACACACACACACAATTTAAATATAAGTATATATTAAATATATATCAGAATATCTGCATATGTACTTATACACATATACATACATATACTTTATAAGCATATACAATATCTAGGAACATATGAATGTGTAAAATTTCTGCTCATGGGTTCACTATGTTTCTTTAGGGAATCCAAATGTGAAGCTAAACACTCCGCTGACATTCCGGAGTTTTGCGGTGTCTAATGCATTAGGCTATGCACTCAGCCTCTGAGGAATTCGAAATGACATTTAGTTTGTGCCACTCAGTGATTCTGGCAGAACCCAAGGCAGGATCATGGGTCTGAAAGGGAGAATGAGGAGATCTCAGACCTCACACTCCCGGGTCAGTAGAAATCACAAGAAGATTACTCACCGTCATCATAACATGCTTGGATTCTTGTAGGCATAGAATCATTTCCCTACAGGGAAAAACTCCACTCTTTATTTTTTTTCCCAAGAGGGATTGCTGGCAGGTGGTCCTGCCAGATTTCAGCAAAGCCTTAAAAACCGACTTTCTCTCTGCTTTGGGGAAGCATTTTAAAATGGCTAAGTTCCAGACCTGAATGGCAATCATCAAGGTTCACAGTCTCTCCTGTCTGTGATTACTAAGTGCTGAGGGCAAGTCCTCTGGCCCCGTGTGGGAGCTATGAAACAGGAGCTATCCTCATCAACTCCAACATTTATTTCCCTAACAATTCCCTCAATACACCTGCAGGTGAGAGCTTTACCTTGTGCCTCAAAGGCTGAACCTCTGAGAAAACTATTATTTGGGGCAAAAAAACATGCACCTTGGTTACCTGATGCTCTCCAGCTATTCCGGCAGACTCCCACCCCCGCCCCTGCAGTCTCCTTTCCATTTTATTCCAATGGTACCACACTTGCACAAAGACCCATCCCATCCCAGCCCATATCACCTAAGGAGCTCAAGTACTTGCTCTCAAACATAAAGGTTGGCCCTAGCTGGTGTGGTGCAGCAGGCAGATGGCTAGATTCCTACCTTGATCCAAACTTCTTTAGGCTTATGCAGGACATCAACCAAGGAGGCCTAGTGTTTGGAGGGACACTGGACTGAGATGAAGGGAACCAGGGTCTTTAGTTCTAACTTGGCCATTATTAAATAACTACAGGTAGCTGAGCATAGGGGTGCATGCCTGTAATCATAGTACTTGGGAGGCTGAGACGGGAGGATCACAGGTTCAAGATCAGCCTCAGCAACTTAGCAAGACTCTGTTTCCAAAAAAAAAAAAGTATTGGTGGTGTAGAGGTAGAAAACCCCTGGGTTTGATTCCCAGTATAGAAAAAAAAAGAACAAGGATGTTTGAAGCTAGACATGGGGGCACACACCTATAATCCCAGTACTTGGGAAGCTGAAACAAGAGGATTGCCAGCCTTAGCAACTTAGTGAGTCCCTCAGCAACTTAGTGAGAGGTTGTTTCAAAATAAAAAATAAAATAGGGCTGAGAGTGTAGCTCAGTGGTAGAATGCCCCTGGGTTCAGTCCCCAGTACCAAATAAATAAACAAAAAATTAACTAAATCACCACAGTATTTCAGACAAACTGTTTCATTTCTCTATACTTTAGTTTTGGGATTTTATGAAGGGTTGTATCCTCACAGAGCCTAAATGCTCATGTGAGATAGACAGTTTATTAGTTTCCCAGGTCGGCTACCTTAACAATGAAGCACAAACCAGGTGGCTTAAAATGAATTCTGTAGAAACCTGAAATGAAGGTGTTAGCTGCCCCCACCTGCAAGAGGTGATGTCTAATGAACAGTGGATAAAAGTGTATCTTCAGGAGTTGACTTATATAGTAGGGGATAAGGGCCAACAAGGAGAAAGTTGGTCATAAAAGCAGGTGAGGGGATGAAGCAAAAACTGTGAGCTTCCTAGCAGGTTTCCAGGGACTGGTTCTGAGTTATGTGGAAAAGGAAGATTGAAATAAAACTTAAAAGGGTAGCTTTTCACAAGAGGTTTTGTGAAAATCTAGGCTCAAGTGACAAAAGATATAACAAAGAATCAGGAAAAGGAGCATTCCCTAAATTTTTGTAGAGAACCTAGGGACAAGAGCAAAGGGGGCGACACATTTAATAGATGTTCATTTCCTAATCATCTCTTTAGTCTGGCCCCCAGAATTGCTTCTACTTGTGTGCAATATCCTTGAGAAAGTCACTTCTCCCCAGTTTCCAGTCTCGGTCTGGAAGGTTTGTGTGCAGCTGCATGTCTCTGGACTCTAAGCCTGGTCCTCTAGTCAGAAATGAGCAGATGACACAAAGCAGCCAAAGAGAACCAGTTCCAGGACTTCCTGGAACTATCGGGAAAGACATTTCTTCTTACTTCTTTATTATCAAAAGTAAAACTTCATGCTCATTTTTACTTTTTATATTTTGTACTGGGGATAGAACCCAGGGCCATTCTACCCCCAAGCTACACCCTGGGCCCTCTTTATTTTTTATTTTGAATCAAGGTCTCGCTAAGTTGCTGAGGCTGGCTCAATGTCTCAGTCTCCCAGCATGTGCTACCATGCCCAGCCTGATTCCCACCTTCAGAAGAGGGTCTGCCTTGCACTGAACCTAATATAGAGGAAAGTAAAACAAAAAGATACAGAAATAAAGAGTTGTAAAGTTAAAGAAAGAATGATAGGGGACTGAGACCTACCGACTCTGTTAAGAGTTTTGGACACAGCCTTTCTTTCCCTTCTATTTTCAGCTATATGAGCTTATTAGGCTTTATTAAGTCTCTATTTTTGGATTAAGTCAGTGTGCCTTGTGTTTCTATCTCCCATATCCAAAAGTATCCCAAATAATATAAGACCCACTTGGTGTGGTACAGGTTCGATAGGTCTGAAAGCAAAGGAAAGCGGCAATCCATGCAGCAAGACTGTGCCTGCAGGGATGGCAATGGCCAAAGTGGCTGGCAGCTTCTGCCCATCCTCATGTGATTTTTCTACAGGGTAACCTTCAACAGGTCTAATATGAAAGCACTGGTTCTAAGAACGTGAAGTCACCCTGGGAGTCTCACGCTCAACTACAGGAGACCTACAAGGTCGGATCACACATGTGTAGACAACAAGGCTGCAAACTGTGTGTATTAATATTAATGAGGTCTTATTTGTATGGAATTTGAAGTGGCCTGGGGGACATTCTGATTACATGTTAAATAAGCACAACCCCAAGTTTACATTGAAATGAAGATTTCTACAATTTTATTGAATGATAAAAATGAGCCTGAGACTCTACACACATCTTCCTTCTCTGCCTTAGATAAAAGAGTCAGAATAAAGTGAAAAGCCCGTGGACATGGGCTGTGAACCTCAGTGTATGCCCGGGAGCCCTCCAGGGATGACTGGAGAGTGGGTTTTCGAATGGATGTGTCATTAAGTTGTGTGCAGGGAGCAGGAGAGACCAGGATTGCAACACTGAGTGCTCAGCCATGTGTCCCTTCTTTGCATGTAAAATAATTAGGATTATGGCTCAGCAAATACGACCTAACTTCTGGAATGTCCTTGGATCCTGTTTCTCTTAGTAAAGGGATCATTTCTTCTTGGCACTAGCATTTAAGGGAATGCAATATCAATAAAAACTAAAAGATCGATGAAAGAGAAGGCAAAATGTCTCTGAAAATGAAGGAGGAAGATAGAGATATGCAGTTTAACCACAAACTAAAGAGAACTAGGTACAAAGGCTCACAAAATCAAGCAGGCACAAAAGGTTTGAAGATTTTAACTTTAATCCCAGGACAGTATCAAAATGGATACAATACAATGCCTATGATGCCCCCCCTTTTTTTTCTGTGATACCGGGGATTGAACCCAGGGGTGTTCTACCTCCGCGCTACACCCCTGGCCCTATTTTTTTATACTTTATTTTGAAACCGGGTCTCACGAAGTTGCGGAGGGCCTCACTAAGTAGAGAGAGAGAGACAGACAGACAGAGAGAGAGAGCTGAGGCTGGCCGCGAACCCGGGTCCTCCCGTCTCCACCTCCCAAAGTACTGGGATTACAAGCATGCGCCACCACGCCCGGCCTATGATGCCCCTTTTAACAAATCTAAAATATAACACCAAATGTTAAATGTAAAAATATGAAAATGAATAAATCAATAAACAAAACACTTTGTTTCTAATGTAATTATGGAAATCATGTCCAATTCCCTCAGTATAACCATTCTCTATTTAAAAACATTAAGTTGTATTAAAGTGAGTGACAGTCACTCTATCAGCTCTGAGCCTGTGGAAAGTCAAGCAAGGTCGAATTCTATGCTCCATAGAAATGCCCCAGTTGTCTTCCCTAACGACTGAATGCAGTTAGGCTTCAGCTAGTTATCTAAATTTCCCAAACAAATATTGTCTTAAGCAGGCTTAATCAGCTACTTAGCTAGCAGAATAAATGTGTGTACACTGGAAGTAAATGAAGCACACATAAACAAGGCACTCACCTTTTCTCCCCTGAGGATCACGACAGTTTTCATGGATGCACGGGCCCCAGGCTGACCAGGAAGACACTATGCAGTCCGTAGAGCAAGGGACATTGCAGAGCTGAGAGGATGAAGGGGCAGGTCCCAAGCATAATGCATTTTCCACAGGTCTAGAGACTGAAGGACAAAAAAAAAATAATAATAAGAATAATGGCCCATGTCACATACTCTGAAATTCCTGACAATGTTCCTGTCTACATCTGTATCTTTATCTGCTTTGCTCATATTAGCTTTATGGCTATAAGGAGTATATGCAAACACAATATCAACACTTTCCAGTACACCTTGATGAGATCTCCATTATTAGCACTTTGGGTGGGGAAAGGAAAAGAAGACAGCGACAAAGGGCATGCACTCAAGACTCCTGCACTGCAGAGTATTCCCTGGGAATCCCAGAGAGCACTAGAAATATTGTAGATAGAAATTATCTAGAGTTATGATTTAAAACAAAATTAAATGGCTTTGTGAAGTTTCAAGATGAGTCTATCTGGACTATATAAATGACTGAGTTGCTGTGGAAAAAAAAATCAAAATCTAACCCCTGAGGTGGAGTGTTTAGCATAACCAATCTACTGCTGTGACTCCCCAGAGGGGTGGAGCTGGCAAAGACAGAGAAGAAAAATGGTTCTTAGAATGAGAAGAAAAATCGGGCTCTGTGACTGCAGACCTGGCCGCTGGAAATCAGTTTCATTAGTGAGGCTACCTGGAGGCGCAGGGCTCCTCCTGAGGAAGGACAGATCTAGGAGCTTCCAGCTCTTCCTGGTATACATCTGCACCCAGATGGGGCCAGCGCTAGAGCCCTTCAGGATGCAGTAACCATCTGTCCCTCAATAGTGTTCACCAAGTAACCTCTGTATGCAGATCCATTCTGGGCCCCACATGAATATACAGATGAAGGAAAAGACATGATTCCGATCCTTGTGGAAATTATAACGTAGCAGAAGCCAGTACCCCTGACAAGGATACACTAAAAGAACAGCCAAATGAACAACTAATTACTATGGCATAGAGTGGTCCTGTGCTAAGGAGGGGAACACACCAAGTGCTGTGTGCAGGTGTGTTTCTATCATTCTGAACCTAACTGTGACGTATAATTACAATATACCAAAAAGATTTAGAGTAATTCAGAGTTTGTAAGCAAAGGTTTAGAAAGCCTTTCTAAAAAAGAAAACCTATTCTAAAGAAGTTTTAGAATAATCCAGAGTTTGTGAACAAAGGTTTTAAGTTCAGAAGGTTTTATCTTACAGATTGGTTTGTACTATTGTCTAAATATTTCCTATATGCCATTTCCATCCAGTTGAGCAGATTAGAAATACCAAAAGATGGAAACTGGTGTGAGAGGATTGGGTGGTAAATCACACCATCTACTTTGCTTCCTCACCCTTTCTATGTGTGTAAGTGTCAAATCTGGTAAAGATGGAAATAAATCACAGACCTGCCCGGCAGAACTTCGAACAAACACCAAAACAACATCAAAATCAAAAACATTCTGTCACAAAATAATTGTAACCCGTAGGGGGAGGGGAAAGTGTTTCTAATAAACCATGAGGTGGCTTGAATTATTTCTGAAAGTGAAAGAAATAAAGAGGCTGTGAAAAAATAATGCTTTGTTTGCAATTAAGTTTTTTTTTTTTAAGAGTTTACCAAAAGGATTTGTCCTGACCTACTACAAAAGGCAAGGGCAAAGCAAGATTGCCAATGTAAATCCACATTGGAGTTTGCATGCCATATGGGGGGGCAGGGAAAGGAATAGAGAACCGATATTAGGAGAAAGCAAAACGGGGTCACCCAGGAGGCTGAGGATAGGAGAAGCAATGATAAAACAAAGATTATGCTGGAGATGACAATGGCATATAAAGCCTGCGGGGACCAGAACTGGGGATGTACCTATGAGGCTGTTGAACCACAGGTAAAGAAAAGTCTGAGAGATTAAGAGATTTTGTTATTGCCTCCCCAAGAGTGGGGAAGACAAGCCACAGAAGATAGTCATTCATTGAGTAAATCGTTCATTTCGAACCACTAAGGGTTCATCTAAACCAGGCACTTGTGGGTGGTATCTGTTTGTAAGAAGCATTAAGTCTATATATGTATACAGATATGTATATATATATATATATATATATATATATATATTCAAGTAGTATATTAACAGAGATGTTAAAGTTTGTATCCCAAAACTCATGTGTTGAAGTCTTGAACCTCAGCTGATGAAACATTAGGAAGTGGGGCCACTCTGGAGGAAGTTAGGTCATTGGAGTGTGCCTCTTGAAGGGTATATCAAGACCTTAACCCCTGTTCTCTCTCTTTGCTTCCTGGACAGCAAGAGGTGGGCAGCTTTGCTCTACCACGTGCTCCCCACAATGATAACTCCCTCACCATAAGCCTAAAGCTAGAGTCAACAAACAGTGTACGGAAACCATGAGCCAAAATAAATCGTTCCTCCCTTTAAGTTGACTATATCAGGTATTTTGTCACAGGACAGAAAAATAACTAACACAGAAAACTGGTAGTAAGAGCAGAGTCACTGTTGTGATTACACCTCATGATGTGATTCAGAAGCCTTTAGACTTGGTGTGTGGGAAGAATTTGGAAAAGTTTGGAGGAATGGACTACAAAAGTTCTATAATGCTACAAGTAGAGAAAATGGGTGATTCTGGTGGGAGCTCAGAAGACCAGAATGATGATAGGAATGCAGTTAGTAAAAGCTACGTTGATGAAGTTTCAGATGAAAATGAGGATTCTCTTGAGAATTGGACTAGAGGCCACTTATTACATTCCATCAAAGAACTTGTCTACATTTTGTCCATGCCATGAAACTCTGTGGGGGGCCGAGTTTAAAGGTGATGGACTAGTTTATCTGGTAGAGGAGATTTCAAGGGAATCATCACATTCAGGTAACGACATGGATACTGCTGACTGCTTTTAGTCAGATTTAGAGTGAGAATTGGGAGCAAAAATTGAGTGAAAGGTTTGAAAAACTTTCATTTTCATCAGAAAAAGAGTGTTTAAAGTTGTAGTCAAGGAAGGTATAACTACTAAAGAGATTAGAGTCCTTAAAACAAAGCCAAGTACTTTACATGGGGTCAAGAGGGAAGATAGCTTGTGGGCTTTTCAGGAATTGGTCAGACCCTACCCATCCCAGGTTCAAGGGTATAAAAGTAAACTCATTTCAAAGACTGCTTTGAGAAAAGAGTCTTAGAGTATCCTGCTTGCCAGAACCACTTAGGGATTTATTTCCCCAGGTTTATACTTCCCTGTGTTAAGCTGCCCAGGAACTTAGAGACTACTATTTCCATGGTTCAAGCAAGTACAGGTATAGCTGCTGCTGGAACAAGAACTTGGTGTCATCCACACGATCCTTGTTTTGCAGGCAATTATAATACATGAATTGTGGGGTCACAGAGATTTCCACTGAGATTTCAGTGGAAGGCCTAGGAAGCCAGGCTGTATGTGGCAGGGTCAGAATACCTACAATCAGCCCCTGGGCAAGTAATGTGTGAAACTGTCAGAGGGAGTAGAAGCTGCAGTGGAGACCCCAGGAAGTTAGAGATGCCAGGAACATGGAAAACATGCCAATAGACACTGCAGGAAGTGGGCAGGGCCAGCTTAAGAGCAGGGCCGTGTGGGCTGAAGCCAGCAGGGCTGCAATATTCTGAAATGAAAGGGGAGCTGGCCAGAACAGCCCAATCTTTCTTCCAGTTGCCCTAGAACAAGATGTTCTTTAATACTTTAGCCCAACATGTCATGTGTCCCCCAAGGTGAAAAGCCCAATGTGGGCCACTTTCTGGGGTTCCTCATCTGCAGTGCAAGCAGGGCATGCAGAGTTAAGAACACATGCACATAAGTGGTTTTCTGCACCTTGGGAGATGGCCTAACAATAAATCTTAGGCTTCTGTTGTTCCTTGCTGCCTACATATAAGTAATAAATTTACCCCATGTAATTCATTGCATATGAGTGAGTTCTATCTCACTGGAGTCAGACAAGTTGGTAACCAGTACACAGTAACCTGCCTCATACCATCTGTTATCACTGTGTTATTTGCTGAATTCACAATAGTGAATAAAACAAACAAGATCCCTGCCCTAGAAGAGCCCATACTGCAGTGTGAGTTACTACATGAGCCCATGAACCCTAGAAAGATGGGTAAGCTGTACTGCTGCCCCTCTCTCCTTTGAACAGCATACAGGCTTTAGGTGTCTGATGATCAAAGCCGAGAAGAATCCAGAACCTCTCAGCTCCAAGCCCTGGAAGATAGCTGCTGCCACAACTTTTCACTTGAGGCTGGGCCCTGAAGTTGAAACTACTCATTGCATCAGAAAGAGCAACTTCCAGGCACACAGTAAGTTCCTATCAAATTCCATCTGAAGCTCCAGGAATGACTATGCAGAAAAGATATTCAGGCAGCAGAATCACTTGGAAAGAGACTGGAGGCTATATGTCCTGAAGCTGCATTTGTCAAGGACACTGTCTACAGAGAAATTATTCTTCTAGAGCTTATTTTTGGAAGGTCGTTGAGGATTATATATGGATGTGGGTTTAAGTCCCTCAAAGTCTCCACTGATGAACACTTAACTGTCAATTAGTAGACTCTTGAACACTGCAGCTAGAGGCACTCCTAAGATTTGAAGGAATGGAGGGACACCGTATGCTGAAAAGGAACAGGGAAGTATATCCCTAGGGACTACTAAGTGACATATTAGAGGCTCAGGGGTGGGAGGGAGGCCGTTTGTCAGAACAGTCACGTCTCTTCAGCACCTGCTGCTTTGATAGACAGTGGATCTTAATTCATAGCAATAAATTCTTCCAGTCCCCGGTGATATGTCTAAGATACTTCATTTAGGCACTGAATCAATGTGCTTGGGTCAACCTATCTTAATTACAGATGCCCCCTCACACCCCCACCCCAGGCTACATTTGCTCTAGAAATAAATCATGAATAAGTCACAAAGCACTTACCAGACTCAGGTTTCCCTTCAATTAGGGAATCATCTTCCCAAGAAGAGTGTAGGATGTTTCTATACCTATTGACTGTAGGGACTAGAAGGGAACTTTATAGCTAATTTAGTTTAATTAATCAATTTTCCTGAAAAACTAAGCTCCAAAGACTTTAGGTGATTTCTCCAATTTCACTCAGCCAAGTTTACAGCAGAAGACCTGAGCCTTATCCCAGGTAATCAACTCACCTCTACCTGCCCTTGATTTTCCTTCCATACAATAAAGGTATCAGACAGGACAGATGAGGTAATTTATATCAAGGATATTCTGATTATGAATCACAGTGACCACAACTGGAGGTAGTCAGTGACATGACAGATCCAAGGTATCCATCAGTCTAGCAAACCCCATTTAATCCTTTAAACAAAATCCAAATCCTTCCCCTTTTCTTTGGCTAATGCAAAACTCCTACCCTTTCCCAGACCTGCCCCACCAAAAAGGAAAAGGTGAAACCAAACTTTGCTCTGCTTTCTATGGCTAATTACTTGTTTTATTCATGGTCCTTCATGTTTTGATAAAGCTATTTCAAAGGGCTGGTGGGGTGGAGGTATTCCCTGGGCCACCTAAAGTCTGATGATCAACAGAGTTTACTCTTTATTGAACCCTCATTTCTTGTTGGCAAATCTCCTACCATAATGTTTGTGGTAAGAATCACTGCTTTCTATTCACCTGTACTCTTTTTTCTGAAACTACTGCCTGAAATAACTATTTCCATTAAGGAACTCTGAACTCTGTCTTCTCTAATGCAATGAATCCTTGCTCTAAACAGTATACCCGTTCAGTGCAGGTCGGTGTCTGTCCACCTTTTTCTGGCTGCCTTCCTAACCATGTCACCCTGAAGCCTTCTGCTGTGCCTGCACTGACCAGTTCCTGCCCTAGGTAAGCAATTACTCCAGGTCTCAAAGGCTCTTTAGCTTCTGTAAGCAGCAATGTCAGTTCCCTTAGAGACTTTTCATGGCCACAAAGTATTAAAGCACCAAAATAACTTATAATTCAGAAAAATCCAGATGACTATGTGGCAGCATCTTTCTAAATGCTAAGGAATATATTACACTATTATAAGTGGTTGCATATGCAATAGTCATTAATATTTTGAATATTTTGGTGTCCAACCTGGAATTTTTCATTTGTAATAGGAAGTGATTAAATTGACCTGTCTTACAAGAAATGTTGAAGTCCGCTACTAAAGATTGTAAAGTCGCCTTAAATAATGAATGACCCAATGAACAGAATGTTAATTAACAAGGGGAAAAATATGCTGGGTAGGTGATATGTTCAATGTTAAAAACATACACTGCTATTTATTTTAGAAATGAAAGAAGTTCCTGATTTTCCTTAAGGACAAAGTGATTTCAGATGAGCATACAAATTCAAACAAACTGAATTGTAATTAAGAAGAAAAATGCCTGTTGTGATCATTAGCATGTGACTGCCATTGTAAAGAAAAATGAGGAGCTTCACATTTTATTCTTTGAAATTAAATCAAGCTCTAATCCAAACTAACTTGAATTAACAAAGAAATAAATTAAATTGCCAAAGATTCAATAAGAGTGTGTCATCCCCTACCCCTTAATGGACATTTTGTAAGGTCTAATTTTTTAAAGATTTTTAACTCCTCAAAAAGAAATTAACCCCAAGTGCTGTATGCATGTATGTTTCTGTCACTCTGAACCTCATTATGATAGAAAACTACAATGTACCAATAAAAGTATATTAAAAAAGAAATTAAAATTAGACAATACTATTTAGCTAATTATAATGAATACCTGTGATCCCTTTTTCATTTATGAACGAGAAGTCATGTTTGCTTAAAATAAAAAAGTGTTATTATATAAGTCAATGGCACTTTCTTATTTTGTAATATATCTATTTTTGAGTGAAAAATCAAGGCAGTCTTTCAAATTTTAGAAAGTGTGTGAAGTAATTCTGTCATGGCATAACAGAGCTCATATTTCCTTCAGGGCAGAAAGAAGTTTCATCAAGATGGTTGAAGAAATAGTCACAAGATACCGATTTTTTCCCCAGCAGTTTCAGGGAGGTAGAAATGAAAGAAGTAATGTCACTTCTTGGGAATCCCCCAAACCTGGATTATTTTGCCTGTTTTTTATATTAGGGATACTTAAGTAATTCTACAAATAAATCCCTCTATTTTCCTTTGATTTTACATAAGATATCTGATTTCCTGAATGACATCAACCTCCACAAAGCAGTTAGACAAAGAAGTTATATTCATTTCAATTTTCCAAATCAAATGCACGCACTGTAAACCTCAAAGGAAATTCTCACTTAAGGACTCAGGACGCCTCCTTCCATGGCTTCTCCAAGAAACAACCATAATAGAAACAGCAATGGCTCAAATTTAATTCAAAACTAATGAAAGGGCCTACTTATGTAAAAATGCTGCTTTCTAAATGATTTTTGAGGAACAATATTGCCTCTGACATATTCATTTAGGGAGTACACCGACTTGGCAGAAACTCAATCTACCTACTGCTAAAATAAATAGGCCTCCTCTACAGACTGAAGGAGTCAAATGGTTGAAGGGGAAAGATAAATAATATTACAATTTTCACCGTGAAGCTATTTTCTTTCAAGAAGTTTCATGCATTATTTCAGTAGCCTTTTGCCACTGGGATTTGGAAAATAATGTATCATCCTTTTAACTTAGTGAATAGAAGAAAAGCCAATCTGTCTTCTAGCACTTATAGTCAGCTTAAAGAATTAAATTGTAATTCATCCTATTACAACTAATAAAGCTTAATTTTAGCCATATTGTGACTCTCTTGGCAAAGTACTGTGCAATACAATTTTGGCAGGAGGATGCGTGTTTATACAGCAGATTTAATATCTAAAAATAATTCCTGCCATTAGAAATAATTATGTGGAATTTGGACACATGTCAAAAAGTTTCCAAATTTTATTCATTTGATATAGCTAGTTTGAAAATGCCCATGGACTAGTGAGGGCCCCAGTGTTACAGAGAACAACACTACAGGCAAAATGGAAAACAATGCTCAGAATAAAAGTAAAGGCCTAAGAAATGAAGTATGCATACAGTTTTATAAAGTCATCAGAATCAAAAGCTGACAATTAGATAATTAAGGAAGAAATATTATAGCATTAAGTCCTATTTATATTATCATATATTCTCCCTTTCTGTTTTTTGTTTTGTTTTTTTGCTTGTTTTGGGTTTTATTATTTTTTTTTTTTTGTACTGGGGATTGAACCGAGGGGCATTCTACCTCTGAGCTATATACCAAGCCCTTTTTATATTTATTTATTTATTTGCAGTACTAGGGATTGAACCCAGGGGCATTCTACCTCCAAGCTACACCTCCAGCCCTATTTTTTATTCTTTATTTTGAAACAGGGTCTCACAAAGTTGCAGAGGGCCTCTCTGTAGCTGAGGCTGGCCACAAACCTGCGATCCTCCTGTCTCAGCCTCCCAAGTACTGGGATTGCAAGCGTGCGCCACCACGCCTGGCTGCCCTTTTTATTTTTTATTTTGAAACAGAGTCTTGCTACATTGCTGAGGCTGTCCTTGAACCTGCAGATCTTTCTGCTTCAGCCTCCCAAGTACTGGGATTACAGGTGCGCACCATCACACCCAGCTTCTGGTCCTCGTTTGAGAAGTTTTTGCTGATTGTTTCATAGACTTTCCGCTCAGGGCTAAAAGGGAGATATGGAGAGGATGGGAAGAATAAGAGCTGACCTGAATGACACCTTTTATACTTTACAAAGTTAAAAATACCATTATTGATGAGAGCAAAGGGAAAGGAGATAAGTGAGAGATGGGGAAATGGCCAGGCAGAGAGAAAAAGTGGAACAGACAGAGAGGCAGGTGAAAGAACAGAGTTATCTTCAGAGGTGTCAATGGCATAAATATGCAATGTCAGGGAAGTGCAGCTTTTAGAAAGGTTTCAGTGCAGGAGTCCTCTCCGTGCTCAGCACTTCACGAGCTGGGATTCATCTTCCGCAGAATCAACGGCAAGAGCTAGATGAGAGCGAGCCTTCCTAGGAACGACCAAAGTGCCTACTTCACTGATTAATGTTAGTAATAATAGCTAATAAACATGGACAACCCACTGATCCTAGGCACTGTGCTAACTGCTGAAATCCAATTTCTCATTTAATCCTCACCACCAGTCCGAGGTAAGTACAATTATCATTCCCATTTTAGATGCAATAACCGAGAGTAGATTATTTGTCTTAAACGACAAGGGTAATAAGTGACAAACACAGGTCCAGGGCTTTCAAAAGTCTATATCCTTTAACATTATACTGTGTAGTGATTTTGTATTTGCAATAAAACCATGACAGAAAAAAACTGCTGCTATGGCAATAATTAGGAAAAAAGTGAACATTGTGTCTACTTCCAAATATTTTTTGAAGTGAGATAAAATAGAAAAATATCAACAGTACAGACCAAAGTTCAGGAAGGTAAATGCTATTACAGGAAGAGGGAGAGCTAGGTGGGTACTTTTTGCGGTGATTCTGAAAGTTACCTAGGATTATTTCTAAAGGTTTAAGAGACAGTGGATGAGACAGACTTACAATGATTATTTTCATTTTAAAATTTAGCTACTGGACCATTCCTAAGGATGTGCAAGAGTCCACTATAAGCTCCCACCCCATTAAGTCTGGTTTAAAAACCAAAGAAAGCTTTAAGTAGCTTTGAAGCTGGGGAAGGGGTGGCACTTGAGTGCAAAGCTCACCCTCAACCGGGTACACATCTTCTCACTAGCACAAATGCTTTCTCATCATCAACTGAGGAAGAACAGAAATGACAGTAAAATGCCTCTAAGGTCACTGGGTAGGAACTGGAAGGAATGTTTTAAAAATTACCAGAACAAGCTGGGTGTGGTGGTGCATGCCTGTAATCCTAGTACTTGGGAGGCTGAGACAGGTTTGAGGCCAGCCTCAGCAACTTAGCGAGACCCTTGGCAATTTAGTGACACCCTATTTCAAAATAAAACATAAAAAGAAAACTCACTGTACCTGATGTCCTTGTTAGTATATGCTACTTCAATTTTGCAAATCATTTTAGACTGAACAAGATAATTCAAGTTCAAAGGAAAGCTCATGGGATTCACCAGTAGGGACAGGAAAAAGGCCATCCATAACTATTTCTAAAATGGCAATCCACTTTTTCAATGGGAAACTACACAATAATTTTTTACCAAAATAATTTGTAATTTTACAAGATTATAAACCAAAACCCCTTCTTAGTATAACAGGATGCAGGCTTCCTCCAGGCCCATTCGTTTACTACAAATCTTACTTTGTACAGTTCTTCACTATGTCTAGGTCAATGTTCTACTTTAGGAGCTTCTAACCTGTCTAAACCAACGTAATCTAACACAGACCCAAATCAGAGCAATGGGTCAAAACTGGGTATGAGGCAGCAGAGAATGCAACAAGGATTTATGCTTTTTGAAAATCCTTATCATTAGCAGGTTAGAGAGTCAATCCTCTGAATAATTTATAGAGTACAATTTCAAAAAGCCAATTGGCAAAATACGTTAATTAAAAACCCATTAAACAGAGAGCCTGCCACTACCTGTGTGAACCTAGCAAATCTCTTAGCAACTGAGCTTCAATAAAATAAGTAGATTAGATTATACAGTGTTTCTCACCTGTTTCATTATCTCCTCCCTAAGGAGTCTTTGTAAACATGTTTTCCCTAATTGTCCCCTCCTCCCTCATGACATTTTTATAGTACAAATATACTGTATATCTCTCTATATAATGCATATTTATGCTTTAAATATAAAACACACAAGATTTTATTTCACTCTAAGAACCAATTTTTGTCCTCTTGGAGGAGATATCCCCCACTGAACTGGAACAAATGCTGAAGGCGTGGTATGCTAAGCGATTTACAAGTACAGTCTGAATTAATTAGTAAAACAACTCTATAAGGTAAGTACTACTGGTAGCTCCAGTTTCTAAAAAGAAAACTAAAGTTTAAAACTTTTGTCCAAGGTTCTATAACTTGCAAATGGCCAAGGTGAGACTTGAACCCAGAGAGTGTGATGCCTGTTTTCTCTCTTTACCACCATGTTACACTCCTACAAGTTAAGGCTCTGCAGCTCTTGGCTTTCATTGTCCATTTCCATTGCTGTAGGCTGAAATTTATCCATTTAATTTGACTAAAGTTCTTCTCAATATCTGTGCTTTGCTTGGAGTTAGAATCTATGTGCTGATATTTCCACTGCAATGAGCAGGAACCAGTACATTAACCAACAAGATATGCTATTTTGTGGTAGAATTCTGATGCATGTGGAGAATAAGCATAATAAAAAACTGATAGGCTTTAGAATTTTATGGATTTTTTCTTTTGCTTAAATAACAGTCATGTTATAAAATGCTGTTTTAAGAAGTTTTGTAGTCTTTAATTTTTCACATATATATGCATCATCAGAGTAAAATATGTTATAAAGAAAACAATGATTTCTATTTTAAAACTTATAGCTATCTTTCTGTCTTTCTTGAAATCTCAATTTTGGAGAGAAAGCATAAAATTAATGACATAATAAGAATTATTTTATTTAGAATTCACTTAGATGATTTTTTATTAAAAACAACATGGAGCCTGTCATGGTGGTGCAGGCCTATAATCCCGGTACTTGGGAGGCTGAGACAGAGTTGAAGGTTCTAGGGCAGCCTCAGCAACTTAGCAAGACCCTGTTTCAAAAACAAAAAAATAAAAAGGCCTGGGGGGTGTAGCAAACATCACCACCAACAAACAAACAAAAACCCAACACGGATGTATTTATAAGTTCTCAGATGCAAATAAGCAATAATTCTGAAAGTATTATTATTTTTTAAAAATGAACATTTTAAAGTAATATAGACTTTTATAACATAAAAACAGATACAGCCACAGCAATTGTTTTATTTTTAACATATATATATATATTTTTTTTAATTGTAATGCTCTAACAAATAGTTTTGTTCAAGCCAACAAAGCTCAAAATGAACACACATTTTGTGATGGCTAATATTTGGAGTGGGGGGAACATAAATAGAATAGTAGTCATAGATTTGTTAAATAATATTCATACCTTAGGCAGCTCAACTCAACTTGGCAGGTAAGTCAGGGAGCCGCCAGGAACTCCCTATGGGGGATATGGATAAGAATGGGGCACCTCATCTGAGAGCCATTGGTGTTACTTATCAAGGACCATCTTGCCTCCAATCTGGTCCAACAGAATCCAAACACAACATGGACTTCTATTACACATTTCTGATTTCTGACAACAAGAACAGGACCATGTCCTTCCAGCCACCATGTGATAGCCAACTTTGGCTTCTCAACACTGTCAACTAGTTATATGAGGCACCTTTCATACAGAATTATTTTTCTTGTTTTATATCTGTAATAATAAAAACTGACATATGCTGCCATATTTCCAGAAAATTCATAAAGCTTTTCTGAGTTGACACTTGTGTGGTCTAAGTAAACTTTATGTCTTAAAGAGTGCTAACCAGACCCTAAAGGAGCAGTAGCCCCCCAGAACACCCTTTCCCTTCAGAGATGCACTCACTCCTATAGTCTTAGAATGAAAAAGATCTTATTATTTTACACAATATCCTATGTTTATAAATGAGAAAATCCAGGCCTAGAGTAGTCACATCACTTGTCCAAGATCAACAGATTCTGTAAGAATCAACCTAGAATTCCCTATCCAGATCTTTCATTTACTCATTTTATACTGCCTCTAGTTCAAAACATAAAAAAATTAAAATCCCAGAGTGACTCCATGGCATCCAATTCCTCCTGTACTTCATTTACATCCAGGGCCTATTTAATCCTGCAGATAATGATACGCTTCCCCCGTGAAACTGCATTTCTTCTCTTTCCCAATTAGGCTGCAAAAACCCTGCTATTAGGACTGGCTCGTTTACTTTTACCAGAGAATCATTATTAGCATGCTTTCAGGTAGTCAAGTCCCTATGACCGAGAAATAAAAAGACATTTTTTAATAAGCTGTTTAAAATAACTATTCTATCCACGACCAAAGGTTGTGTACAATGTGTAGATGTTTAAATAATAGCGTGAGTTAACTTAAATCTTCCTGTAACACAGAATCCATAAGAGCAGACATTCCATCTGTCTGTTCACCTTGTGAAACCCAACCCTTTCTAATTCTGATGAGCAGATACTCAGCACTCAACAAATAATGAATTTAATATGGTTATTCAAATCCAGTTCCAATCCAGATACTAAATACGAAAGGGAAAAGTTTAACAGCAAAGATCTGATTCACATTTGAAAGAGTATTTAGATGCCTGAAAATCCTGTATATTAATACGGGGTCCCACAGAAGGTCATACAGCTTGGGCTTGTCAAAGTTCACCTCGCTACAAGGGTAACTCAGGACTGAAATCCAGACTACTTTTTTCTTAACAAGCAGCTCCCTTTAATTTGTTTACAGAAAGACTTTATTTCTAATACTTCCATGAGGGGACACTTTTCTAATTCACCTGCTGCACTGATGACTCATTTATCTGCCCATACGCATATCCATGTATAATCTTACAGAATAAGTACCCGGAGGGTCAAGTTAGTTTAAAAGTTCTATCTGGAAATTAAAAAGCACCTCATAGTCATATATTTTTATGAGTTGTTTTAACGTTAATTGAAAACGTTGAAAAATAACAACATACCATGAGTACACCAGATAGACATAACAAAATCATGTGACTGGTCAAAAATTAAAAGATCCTACATCAATTAAAACACGGTAGATGAAAAACTAATAAATAACAGCATCTTAGAAATGAGACACTAAGAATGAAAAAATGGCTAGTAGACCTAAGGGTGAGTTTAACAAAAGCACAAATTAAAGGATGGAATGTAAAGTTTGTTAATGATACCAAAATCTAAAAATTTAAATAAAACAGTGAAGAAGTGCCCACATAAGGCTGCTTAACTTGTGTAACCTCCTAGCAATAAGTCTTGTAATTTTAAAAAGAAAGAACATATTCTTCATAAAAGAAAATATTCTGTAAGAAGAAAGTATCTCCTTAACACAGATCACTGTCAAATAAGACACGCCAGCTGAGCTATAATGGGAATCAAAGTGGTGAACTATAAAATCCCCCCTTTCCACTTTACTGCCTGATTCCTGAAAGCAGTGTAGTTATTAATGACCAGCTCTTTCTCTCGGCACTGTTACAAAGTGCCAAAGAAAACATAATTCAACATTTTGGAGAGTTTATACTTTGAAATAATTGTATTTGCACATGAAAACTAGGGACTATTATAAGGCAGGTGTGTAATTAAGCATCTGTGTTCACAATAGGAATTGTATATGAAGTAGGCATTCATAAAAGGAAAATTCAGGGAAATGGTGAAAATTTCTGGAAAAGCCTGGAATAACCTGGGTACAATTATGTAATTGATTTTCAGTGTTTCTCTCTCTCTCTCTCTCTCTCTCTCTCTCTCTCTCTCTCTCTCT
>PVJS01016474.1:0-37439 GCA_004027185.1 Glis glis | reverse complement strand
TTTAGTTCTTCTTTTCCTATTTGAATTCCTTTGATATCCTTCTCCTGTCTTATTGCTCTGGCAAGAGTTTCAAGGACTATGTTGAAAAGGAGTGGTGATAGTGGGCATCCTTGTCTTGTTCCTGATTTTAAGGGGAATTCTGGCAATTTTTCCCCGTTCAATATGATGTTGGCTTTGGGTTTCTTATATATTGACTTGAAGCATTTGACAAAATTCAACACCCATTCATGCTAAGAACTCTACAGAAAATCGGAATAGAAGGAACATACCTCAATATCATCAAAAACATGAATTGTGACCCAAGCTTAACACCCTATTAAAAAATTAATTCCAAATAGATCATTCATTTAAACATAAAACATAAAAATTATAAAACTTTTAGGAGAAAATATTTAGGACTTAGGGCTTGGTGAAGAGTTCTTAGATATGACATCTGAAGCAAAGTCATAAAAGAAAAAAAAGATAACTTGGACTTCATCAAAATTAAAAACTTTTGCTCTGTAAAACACCCAGCAGCAGATGCTGAATAACTTGGTATAAGCTCACATAAATGAATCCACAGGAGCATGGATTAGTAATGCATGTTGAATTAGAATTAGCTAGATGATTAGAATTAATCAGATTAGAAGATAATACAGTAAAGGGTGATAAATAGGATCCCAATTTAAGTCCAGACTTGATATTTTTTTAGCAGTTATGACCAGAAACTCATTAATTCCTTAGTACAGACTGGTATTAAGAAACAAAACAAAGAAAGAGAAGTGGGAGAGGGATTGCTTTGGAATTACACCATTGAATATTGCTTTCATTTCAGGGAGCCAATATGAGTGTAACATTTCAGGGTAGAAAAAAAGGAGGCACAAAATTCCATTCCACTTCTGCAACATAAGCTCAGACATGCATAATCATTCCTGCCCCCAAATTTCTGCCTGGAATGCAAGGTCCTGGGAGGAACTGGGCCCCACAGAGGTTGTCTTAGATGAATCATTTAAATGGAAACCCTTCAGAAGTTGGCTTTGTCAAAACCAGTTCAGAAGGTTGTGGGGAGAAAGCAAACACACCCTATGGTTAGCTTTTCTGTCTTTACTCACTCTCCCCTTTCTCTATAAATATCGGTTGCCATATTTATACATTTGTTATTAAGTTACATTTTAATGTGAAACCTACTCACTGTAAAAGAACCATTTAACTAGACCACTTCTCCACACAAAACCAGTGTCCAACAGAATTCAAATGGAGGGTGGGGACAAAGAAAGGACCATGTAGATGATATAGATTGAGAAGTGTAATATTGTGGCAGGGACTATTTTAACTCCAGATGAATCAACCCACCCTTCCTCCCTTCCTTCCTTCACTAAAAAAATCAATTATTTAGCATTCATTATGTGATAATCACTAGCGATATAAAAATGATCTTGTATAAGGTACTTATCAAAACAAAGTGAGACCTTTTTCATTAACTATCACCTATTCCACAAAAGAATAGAAGAGAAAAGAAAAAAACTGGACCTTTTTGGTTAAGAGTAATAATTACCATCACTTAATACCTGGTATCTACTAGGCAAACCCCTAGACCCTTTCATTGGATCATCCCATAGTGTGTACAAGGTTAAAAAAAATAATTCTCTCTGTTTTACAGACAAGGAAAATGGCAAGGCAAGAAGGCAAAGCAGCTGTCAGGGGCCCAGTCAGGGGCCAGCTGTGGTTGCAGGTGGTGAGATCCCCTGGATGAAGAAAGCATGTGGAGCCACCATCTGGAGGAGAACAAACAGCAAACTGCACCTTTATTTAGCAAACCCCTCCCTTATATAGGGTTCTGGGCAAAATGGCACACATCCACATCAGTGTGGGCATGCACATGCATGTTACATTTTGCATAGTCATTGCACACAACTATATGTAATATGCATGTGTGAGATGTGCGCACACCCGCTATTACACAGGAGGTGCACACACCCATGACCATGCAGGATGTGCGTGTGTCCGTGGCTGTGTGGGGTCATGTGGTCACCTCCAGCCTGTACTCCACTTGGGTCCCCTCAGTAGCCCACCTAGAATGAGAAACCCAGACCTGCCCGCATGTGAAGCCCAAATGAAGGGATCTTACCTTGAAACCTTCTACATACTCCAAAGCCCCTAGCTGGCCTGGATGGAGGAGTGCAAAGGGCAACAGAGGACTGAGTCAGAGTGGGAGGAACCACTCAGTGGTCCCCTCCTTCCTTGACTCTTGGAATCTCATTGGCTATCCAGGCTGATCCTGCACCAGCCTGTGGAGTCTTCCCAGCACCCTCTGTGGGGAGTACTGGTATCCCCATTTTACAAACTATGGAACCAAGGTCCAGGCACCTCCACTGACTTGCTGAGATCATCTGAAGATTAAGTATTAGAGCCTGGACTTGAACAGACACTGATACTTAATTTCGGGCCAGAGCTGGACCTCTTATCCCTGATGTTAACATTGACTTCTCATTTAACCATGGACCCGGCTACATGTGAAAGGGCTACAGTACAGCCCTTTCACAGGCACGACCTCACTTCGTCCTTGAAACAACCCTAAACACATCAGTGCTATGTTTCACCTGTGTTACAGTAGAAGGCTGGAAAAGATCAAGCTATGAACCAGCAAGTGGCAAGACTGAGATGTGAAGCCAGGTCGGTCACCTGAGCCTGGCATTTAAACCATTTCAATATTCTACTTCCCCATGTGTGCAGATTATCCCAGAGCCAGAATGTCACCAGAGTGCTTGAAACCAGGTTAATTTGCAAGGCACCAGAGGCCATGGGATCCTTTGACAGGTTTGTTTGTTTTTTAGGATCCTGTTGTGGCGTCTTATTATCTGATTGTACTCTGGCACTTAGGGACAGGGACCACTCATTCAGCCTAGCACATCATATGTTGCATGACCAACCCCTTTCTGCTAGGTTTAGGACATATACATTATTCCTCTGACTGAGCCTGAAAGGCAATCTAGCTTAGTGGACGGAACACAGTATTTGGAGTTGGTCACTCAAAATTAAGAGCAAAGTCACGTGTTTTTTACTCACTGCTGTAGAGCAGGGCAGATGAGCCCTTAACCTCTAGGACCAGACCACCTCAGTTCAAACCCACTCACAACTTACCCCTGTGCTGCTTTGCCTCTCTGTGACTCAGTTTCTCTATCTGTAAAAGGTGGATGATTCCAGAAGAAAGCTCATGAAAACATAAGGAAGCCACATTTGCAGAGCCCCTCGGTCAGCTGTGCCCAGGGGAAAGAGTTTGCATTCATTTTGCCTCCAGCCTTTGTGTGGTATCTGGAAAGTAGTACTTGCTTGGTGTGTATTTCTAAACTATGAAAATTAACCATAGCCTGTTTCCTCAGCTATAACAGCAGCTATTTCTACCTACCTCCTGCAACTGGCTTTCGAGGATCAATGGACAGATACAAAAGCACCTGGGGCCTTACCTGGCCCACGATTGGTGCCCTATAAGCTTTAATTTACCAGCTTAGGATTTGAACCTCTGTTTACTTTTCAGTAAAATGGGTAACCAAGTGAAACCTTGCTGGTATAATAATGCAGGTCAAATGCTGGTAAGCAATGAAGTGCTATACGGAGATAGGTTGCTAACAGTGCCCGTCCCTGCCGCCCTCACTAGCACCACTCCCCTCCAGTCACCCCCTCTCTGCCTTTCTGGTTGCCTCTGCCTCCTGGCTTCTCCCACCCCTTTACTTCTCAGCTGTCTTTGGACCCCTCCCCCTCCCCTAGGCAGATTCTCTGGGCCCAGGGAGGCTTCCTGCTCCCCTCCCCTTGCCCACAGAGCTACTTGCAGGAAGCCCTTCCCTCTCCCCCTCCACCCTGTTCCTTTCGGTAACACCCTGTACACATGGGTATTATTTCTCTTGGCAGCAGGTGTCCAGCTGTCAAAGAGACAGATGGGTCTTGGCCAGGAGGAGGCGGGAAAGAAGGTAAGGAAATGAGGCCAAACTGGGAAAGGCCTCATGCCAGGAACTCAAAGAGATGAGGAAGGTGTGAGTAGAAGTGACCGAACCAGGAAGGGTGCAAAAAAGCAAATCATGTCTCTTTATCTGAGGATCCAGGCTCCTCAAATCCCATTTCTTACCCAGATGAGCAAGTCCTAGCGGGATGCACAGAGGTAGGAAGGAGAGAGTGAAGGAAAAAATCCAAAGGTGACCTATCTGAAGACTCATTTCAAGTTACTTTTGTGTTTGCATTTGTCACCTTCAACGTATAGCAGAGGCTTGTTAATTAATTTGATTATTGATTAGCTAATAAATGTAAGCACTAGAAAAGCACCTGGCACACAGTAAGCACTATGCAATTATTAACTTACTGTACTTCTTTGTCATCGGTCATGCTCATAATGCGCCAAAAGTTCCGGGAATGGGGATTATGGATTTTGGAGTCAGATTTCGGTCTCAAATTCTACCTTGGCCACTTCCTAGCTGTGAGAGCTTGGCTCAAAGACAGTTTCTTTGAGCCTCAGCTCCGTAATGTGTGAAATTACAGCAATATCACCTTCCTCGCTTTGCCTCGAATGGCACCTGCAAGGCATTTCCTCTCTCCCTGTTTCTGAGCTGAAGAAATCAAATTAGAGAAGCAATGACATCACCTCCCGCCTGGATCTTGCTGCCCATTCTGCAGAGCTTGTGAGGGTCTAGGGCGGTTTCTCTCCCAAGCAGAGGGGATGAGGAAAGAGAGTCAGGCTGTCCCAGAGACGGGAAGCTGTGCCCTCAGTTTCTGGATAAAACACTGGCTTTGGAGTCGGAGTGTCTGGTTCAGATGGGTCTGCCATTTATCAGTTGTGTGACCGGGGTAATTAACTTAATCTCCACGAGTATTCTCATTTTGGAAGGAATCAAATGAGGAAGTATCTATAAGCCTGGAGAATTAGGCAGGATTTTTCTGTTTGCAAAGGACAGAAACAAACTCAAAACTAGGTTAAACAAAAGAAGGGACCGCACTGGCCCAAGCAAGAGTCTGACGGAGGCCATATTTCCAGATGGCAGACTTTCTACCCCCTGCTGGCCCTCCCTCTCCTCTCTGTTTTTCCCCCACCACCTTGAGTTCACTCTCCGTCATCCCTTTTTCCCATTTCAGTCCTCGGTTGTTGCCTTCACAGAGTTTATTCGATTTCCTTTCACCTAAAATCTGTTTACTTTTGAGGGGAAAAAAAAAACATGTTTTCATTCCACACCCCACCCCACCTCCACCCCACATAAACTCGGTTCCATGGAAAAGACAAACCATGGAAATAAAAACCTCAGAAACCCCTCAGCCAGGACTTTGACACACTTGTTTAGTTTTTGAACCCTAACCCCCGGTCATTTCCAAAGTTTATTCTGCCAGCAGGTCAAGCCACATACAGTGGGAGTATATTTTGAGTCAAATTCCTCAGGGCACCTTTCAGGGACTAACATTTAAACACCAACATCTTGGGACGTTTCTGGAAGGACAATCAACTCCAGGTTAGGAGATAGGACATTCCACTGATTCCACTGGTGACTCCGGATCGCACTCTGAAAACGTTTCTTTTTTTTTTTTCGGTACTGGGGATTGAATCCAGGGGCATTCTACCTTCAAACTACACCCCCAGTCCTATTTTTTTATTCTTTATTTTGAAACAGGGTCTCACTAAGTTGCAGAGGGCCTCACTAAGTAGCTGAGACTGGTCGCGAACCCAGATCCTCCTGTCTCATCCTCCCGAGTACTGGGATTACAAGCATGTGCCACCACGCCTGGCACACTCTGAAAACTTGACCTCAATCTCCTTGTTCAGCCTTTTCACTTTGACTTCCTATTCCATGCCCTACCCACTCCTTCTCCAAATGCAAGCAGACCCTGTTTCCAGCCACTCAGAGCTAAGTCAGGTTTCCCAACACCCCATGCTCCCTATCCAATGGAAAACTCTGGTTCATCTTTCAAGTCCAGCCTCAAGCATGTCCCCAAAAAATGTGTCCCTTTCCTCTGGTCTCATGACACTTTCACTAAGCATACCACTCGTGGTCATTTGTTTGCTCTTATTTCTTTTTTTTTTTTTTTGTGGTACCGAGGATTGAACCCAGGGGTGTTTTACCTTCAAGCTACACCCCTGGCCCTATTTTTTATATTTTATTTTGAAACCGGGTCTCATGAGGTTGTGGAGGGCCTCACTAAGTAGCTGAGGCTGGCCGCGAACCCAGATCCTCCGGTCTCCACCTCCCAAGTACTGGGATTACAAGCGTGCGCCACCATGCCCGGCGTGCTCTTATTTCTGAATAGGAACACTTCAAGGTCAGAAACTATCTTAGTCACCTACTCCCCTCCAGCACCTAGTATAGACCCTCACACACAGTAGGCACTCAAGGAATGTGTGAAAAAGGACATGGTGCCATGTCTGGGAGGTTATCACATGTGAATGAGTTTCTTGCCTCATGTAAGACCTGCTGGTGGAGACATCATGTTCTACTTTTCTACTGCTATGTAACAAAACTTCCCAATACATAATGGCTTGAAATGGCTGCAATGATTTTATTATCTCTCACAGTGGCAGTAAGTTAGGAATTCAGGAAAGGCTCGGCTGGGCAGCTTTGGCTTGGGGACTGTCACTCAGTTATGTCTGAAAGTTGGAGAAGCTGGAGCAGCGCTGGACTGGGACATCTAGGAGTTAGAGAGGCTGAAGAGTGGGAGGGGCATCTCTCTTCATAGAGTCTCGAGGCCTCTCTGTGCAGTCTCTCTGGAATGTGGCTAGCTTGGGCTTCCTGGCAGCATGGTGGTCTCCAGTTATTTGTACTGCTTACGTGAAGACTGGAGGTTTCAAGGGTGAGTGTTTCCATGAACACGGCAGAAGCTAAGTTGCTGTTTATGGCGTAGGCTTGGAAATAGCATAGGGTCACCTCTAATGTAGTCTATCAACCAAAACAGTCACCAACGCTTGTCCAGTTCCAAGGCAAGGGGAGGCAGACCCTACTCTCTACCAGAGGAGTGTTAAAGAGTTTGCAAACGCATTTTAAAACCAACACTTAATTGGAATGTGAACAGTAAAAGGACATCAGCGGAAAAACCAATTGAAATTGAATAAAGTCTAGAATTTAGTTGTTAGTACTATACCAATGTTGATCTCTTAGTTTTGATAAATGTATCATGAAAGCGTAAGATATTAAGGGAAACTGGGTGATGGGACTATGGGAACTCTCTGTACCATCTTTGCAACATTTTTATACACTTAAAATAATTCGGAAATAAAAATTTAATTTATAAAAGGATGCTACACGCTCTTTGTCCCCACTCTAAGTACTGGTAGAGAAAAAGTGATCTTCAAGAAATTCATGTGCGTGCAGCAACCAAGAATCAGTTCTAGCAACCTTTCACACTCTGATCAAGCGGGATTTGACATACCCTCCTTTCCCACCATCCAGACCACTACAGTGACAGTAATCACAATGTACTGTGATTATCCACTTACATGCCCATCGCCTTCCTGGATGCTGTGTTCTCTGAAGGGTCTTTTCTAAACTGTTTTGTTTTGTTTGACCCTCAGTGCCCAGCACAGCCTTAAAATAATATAGCAGGGTGAACCATGCGAAACTGCCAGTTTCATAGCTCAAAAGCAATTGAACGGGGGGAATGAGTCTACAAACAAATTGAACAGGGTGGACTTCTTCCTATTATTTTTATGATTTTTCTCAAAGGGAATAACAGCATCTAACATTTCTGAAGGAAGAACTCCTTCAGAAAAACATCAGTCTTGACCCATGCTTTTCACTGGGAACTCCACAAAGACCTTGGGATTTTTCACCGTTGGCTTCTTGAGGCCTATCTAACTCTTGTCTCCAGAGCCAACGCCTTTGCTGGACTGGGAAAGTCTGTCTTGCTGTAGTAGGGCCTCCAGCCAGAGGCCACGGGCCTCCAGACACAGACACGAACGTGCAGGGTGGAGTTCGTGATAGCAGAGGCCCAGGCCCAGCTGGAAGGCAGCCATGGGTGCTGCTGGAGCAGGAGACTGCAGGAAGTGGAGGAAGGAGGAAGTCTTCCTGTCGGCAAGCCCCACCCCTCTTCCATCTCCCAGGAGGTCAGGCAGATGTCATCAGATGAATTTTCCCAGACGAGAGCAGAGGCTCTAATAGGATCTTGACAGGAGCCAACTCATTATTGCCACTATTTTTCTCCTTTTTTTTTCCCTTTTACTCTTTTAAATCCAAAGTCAGGAGCCACAGCATCTGCCCTGGGATAATCTCAGGTTCTATAGCACTCTGTAAGGCCCATATTAACAAGAAATGGCTACCAAAAGGACCAGGGCAAGTTGACAAACAGTCTCACGCATGCCACATGATTTCTTCCAGGACTGAATTGAGACATGCTCAAGACAGCCAAAGAGAGAAGGTGGGGAGTGGTGTTTGGTGGCCAAAGGAATTCTGCCAGCATGGTGGGGTCCCACTCTTGCTGAGCCACATCCAAGAATGTGTTGCCTGTTTCTCTGTTTATGAATTATCCTTCCCCGAACAGAATGCCGGGGCATTTTGATTTCCATTCTTTGAACCTGGCTGGGTGTAGGCCTGTCCAATTTCTTGTTCCCCATAGTTTAACACACACAGCAATAAAATATAGAGCCATTTTCTGTGATATTTCATTAATGATGCAGTTGCTGGCAGCGTCTCCTCCTTCACCAAAGCCATCCTTGGGAAAAGTTCTCATTCAAACACTCTAGAAGTTGTTTTTAACTGGCGAGCCCCAAGGCTTAGACATTTTCAGGCAATCTGGATCTTATTTTAACCGAATCTAGTTTATTCTCCTCAGAACAAAAGAATGCCAACAATTTAGCTGTCCTTCACACTGCTACGTCACCAGCCAGAGCTTTCCTGCACTCTGAGAAACAACACCGTGTGGCTTTGGGAGGTTGGAAATAGAGAGGACTCCGGATGGTTGTTCAGAGCATCTGTTTTCAATTGTTCCCATTCTCTATTCTATGGAGCCATAGAGCCAGGAGGATGCTGAACTCCATTGTACATCACCACTGAGAGCCTTCCGGGCCAGACTTGATTCCAGGGCTGCAAACCACATTCCAACGAGAACTCAAACATGGCTGATGCAGGGCTAACAGGCAAGGACACTTTTTTGTTAAACACTAGAAATGAAATGTTGGGTCAAGGACCTCAATGCAAAAGGGCCTTCTGGAAGAGAAGCCTTACAGTCTGTCCCTCTCAGGAGACCACAGGCATCCAGGGTGACTCCTGAACACCATTCTTAGGAATCTACCTGATGACCACCTAAAGAGTGGGATGCCTGAAGGCCCACACATTCCATCACAACCCCAAAATGTGCTGACCCTTTCTAATGGTTACTCCATCTTTTGGAGGCCTTGAAAAGTCTTTCTTTTTCAAGATAGAAGGATTCTTGTTAAAACCATCCTAGAGAAGATAGCCCTTGATGACTTATTTTAGTCTCATCCTAGCTCTGACTTCTTTTCCCTTCCCTCTTCTCACTCTTCTTTCTTTCTTTAGCTCATTCATTTGGTCAACATATAATTATTGAATACTTACCTGGGTCCCTGATTATCCTGGGATTCTAGGGGTGTTTCAGTCAGCATTCTCACTGCTGGAATCAAGAATCCCTGATCACCACAACTTAGAGGAAGAAAGATTTATTTGCTCACAGTTCTGGAAATTTCAGTTCATGTCAGACTGGCTTCCAAGCAGGAGTTGGGGCTGGAAGTCCTCATAGCTTCATGGCAGGGAGCAGAGAGAGCAAGAGGAAGGAGTGATGGACATATATAGTCCCCAAAACACACCCCCAAGCCATGCCCTGTCTTCAGAGGCCACGCCTCTAAGGATCCCTTCCCAGCAACCAAGTCCCACCTCGAACATGGCTGCCTTGTCTACCATGTGACATCTGGGGGAGATTCTAAATCCAAACCGTAACAAGGGGATATGACAATATACCTGTCAGAATGTGCTAAGTTATGTTGCAGTAACAAACAATCCTAATATCTTGAAACTACAAAAATTGATTCTCTGAATGCTTTTTATATATTGAGCATTGGTGGAGTGCTCTGAGCACAAATCCTTAACTCAGGCTGAGAGGACCTCCAGAATCTGGAAGGCTGATGGCTACCGTGGAGAGTTGGAAGCTTTGAGACAGTCAGCAGTGCCATGAGCACGCACAGAGAGTGACTGGGAGCGGTTACTCTGGGTGGTCAGGCAGGCCTCTCAGAGGCAGTGACTACTGAGTTGAAACAGAGCGTATGAGAAGGAGTTGGCCTTGGGGGAACCTAGAGGCACAAGACTCCAAGAGGGGCCATCAGTGTCAACTGTATTAGGAACAAGCTTGACATACCTAAAGAGCTAGAGGAGTACCAGAATAGCTGGACCTTGGGTGTAAAGGAGAAAATGGTAGACTTTGTGGCTTATAGGGTAGCCAGTGGCCAGATGCTACTGGGCCTCATAGGCTAGGATAGGGAAAAAGATTATATGAAAATTCTTTATCTTTATATTTATCTTAGCAAAACACACACACACACACACACACACACACACACACACACACACACACACCTTAGCTTCTAGAAATGTCCAGCCCTTGCAGAGCTTACTTTCTGCTGAGATGTCCCCCCCTTCCTTCCCCACTCAACTCACTCAAGCATCACGTCCTCCAGGAAACTTCCCTAAGACCCCAGTCTGATTAGATGGGTCACAGGTGCTATCAATTATGCACTCGCTTAGCGAAATCCGTCACTCCCATGAGGAAAACTCCCCGAGAGCAGAGACCAAGTCCCCAGCACAGGGCTGGACAATGGTAGGTCCTGAATTGAGGGTTTTGAACAAATGAATGAATGAATTAGTATGCTTCTTTCACTTTGTGACATTAAATAGTATACAGGGCAGAGCTTGCTAAAATGCTACATATATATGTAGTAATATATGTATATATATATATGTATATATATATATGGTATATATACATAATTATATATATATTATTACCTCCACATTTTTCCATATGACCTAGACAAGTGCCTACCATAGATAATTTAATGAAGGCCTTCTGAAATAATTCAGAAAAGGCCTATCTTACTTCAACCAAACAAAAAAGAATTTATGCAAAAGCAGAAAGACAATGAAGACATATTGATTATATCCTATATACCACTAGAGTATAAGCTGCTCTATCCACATTATCTCATTTAATTTTTATACTATCCCTACAAGGTAGGAAGCTGCAGCTCAGAAAAATTAGTAGCCGGGCGTGGTGGTGCACGCTTGTAATCCCAGTACTTTGGGAGGCGGAGACCGGAGGATCCGGGTTCACGGCCAGCCTCAGCTCTCTCTCTCTCTCTCTCTCTCCCTCTCTCTCTCCCTGTCTCTCTCTCTCTCTACTTAGTGAGGCCCTCCGCAACTTCGTGAGACCTGGTTTCAAAAAAAGTATAAAAAAAATAGGGCCGGGGGTGTAGCGCGGAGGTAGAACGCCCCTGGGTTCAATCCCCGGTACCGCAAAAAAAAAAAGAAAAAGAAAAATTAGTAAATTACTTAAGACCTGCCACATAGTAGACATTCTATAAACATTAGCTGCTATTTTTTTATTATTATTACAGAAAAGGAGGGGAAGGTATTTGGGGCAGCATATGCCACACAGAAGGAACAGGATAGTCAAAGCCCAAGGCAGGAGTGCTCCAAAAGTAGGGAGGAGACTCCTTGTGCAGAGAACCTCAGCTCTTAGGCAACCTAGAACCCCTTTGAGAGCCCCTGGTAAACACTAGAGACCTGCTCCCCAGAAATGTGTACACACACAAAGTTTCTACAGAGCTCCAGATTTACAGACACACAAAAGCCCACCTATGGATCCCAAATTTAAAAAAAATCAGCCGGGCATGGTGGCACACGCTTGTAATCCCAGTACTTTGGGAGGCAGAGACCGGAGGATCCGGGTTCGCGGCCAGCCTCAGCTCTCTCTCTCTCTCTCTCTCTCTCCCCCTCTCCCTGTCTCTCTCTCTCTACTTAGTGAGGCCCTCCGCAACTTCGTGAGACCCAGTTTCAAAATAAAGTATAAAAAAATAGGGCCGGGGGTGTAGTGCGGAGGTAGAACTCCCCTGGGTTCAATCCCCGGTACCACAAAAAAAAAAACAAAAAAATCATAGTGATAATGTGCAAGGCACATGCCAATGGTGACTGTGGGCAAGGCACTAGTATAGTCACTTCACACAAATGATCTCATTTAGTCCTTAGAATAACACAGAGGTAGCCACTATTACTCCTTCCTCCCTCTCTTACATGCAAGGAAGCTAAGGTCCAGAAGTCAGTAACTTGCCAAAGGCCACTTGAAAGTGACAGTACTGAGATTGGCCCCACCCACCCCCCATCCCACTCAAGATGCCTCTCAAGACCCCCACACCCCCAAGGCCTAGAGACCAAGGCTCTTTCCCAGCATGACCATGAAAGTAAAAGCCACTTGACTCTGGGGCCATCCTCGTTCAGAAGTAATCAGTTCCAGAGGTGTTACTGAAAGTCATGCAGGCTCTGAACTAATGAGCTGCCTCCTTCAAGTAGAAACTTCCTCTCCACCAGCCTCCTCATCCCCTCTCCTGAGGAATGTGCGAAAATTCCTCTCCCGTTTCAGGATATCAGATGTATCCATGGCTTAAGCTCTCACCCACACTACACCTTCAGTTATGCTACCAATCCTTCTCCATTAAGCCCAGCAATGTAACAGCACATCAGGGAGGAGAGGCCAAGGGCTAAGCGAAGGTCTCTCACTAGCAGAGACAGGTAGCACACCCACAATTAATTATAAACATTTATTGGAGAGCTGGTAAGCAAATCAATGTCATCGATGATTTATTCCCTAATTTGCTTTGAGTATGCACCTCATAAATCAATACTAGAAAATGGCATTCAAGTATTGGTGTTAACTGTCAGCAAAAGGCAGTGTACCGATTCTTTTAATTAAAAGAATGTGTGTGGTGAATATGTCCATGTGTTATATTAGATATGGTACGTTTCTAAATTGCTTTTTCACATCAAAAGCAACACTAGGAGTTTGGAAGAGGGCAAAGAACTGTAAATTCACAGTAAGCAGCAAGAGTCCCGTTGCTTCTGGGTTATGTCCAGTAATTTGACATGTAGCTTCATCCAGGAGCATTCTGGGAGTTGGGATAGTGTTCTCTGGTTCCAGACCAGGTTAAATGGATCCAGAATAAGAGCCATTGCTGACACCCATCAGGAAAATGTAGAAAACAATGAGACGTGGAATTGTATTCTTTTGGATACCAGATAAAAGTGATTCTATCTTTCCCAGGGAAGTATATGTGGGATATGGAAGTCAAAGTTAGCATTGTTCTTCCTCTCTCCCACAGTTCTGAGGATTAAATCATATTTTAGATAAGAAGTCAACAAGAATTAATATTAAAAATCACACCACTTACGTGGATGAAGAAAAGAAGCCATCACAATGCAGTCTTGCCTGAAAACATCAGTCATGTTGCTAAAATGAACGACACAGGGAGGAAATACACCTCGTGAGTGGGTGGGGGGGGTTACTGGGGATTGAACCCAGGGAATTTTACCTCTGAGCTACACCCCCAGCCCTTTCATTTTTTGTTTTGAAACAGCATCTCACTAAGTTGCTTGAGGGTCTTGCTAAATTGCTGAGACTGGCTTCGAACCTGCAATTCTCCTGTCTTAGCCTCCTGGCTGGAAAGACACTCTTAAAAGAGGAAGCTTATTACTTGTACGTAGGGACACCCTTATCTCAAAAAATATATAGGCTGGCAGGCAATCAGTGCTTCTAGCCTACAAGTGATGAGGCTTCCCCTACAAGAGAGGTTGTAGGCACACCTGTGTGGCTGGCTGACTGGGTACGAGAGTCAGGTGGACACTGGTTAAAATTCAGTCCTAAGTATGCCAGGCGTGGTGGCGCACGCTTGTAATCCCAGTACTTTGGGAGGCAGAGACCGGAGGATCCGGGTTCGCAGCCAGCCTCAGCTCGCTCTCTCTCTCTCTCTCTCTCTCTCTCACTCTCTCTCTCTCCTTAGTGAGGCCTCCGCAACTACGTGAGACCGGTTTCAAAATAAAGTATAAAAAATGGGCCGGGGGCATAGCGCAGAGGTAGAACGCCCCTGCGTTCAATCCCCGGTACCGCAAAAAAAAAAAAAAAATTTAGTCCTAAGTAAATACCTGCTGTGTAAGCTGGGATGGAGCACTTTCATTCCTCAGGGTTTCTGTTTTTGCACCTATAAAAGATGGCAGAAAAGTCAGGCATGATGGTACATGCCTGTAATCCCAGCATTTGGGATGCTGGGACAGGAGGATAGCAGGTTTGAGGATCACCTCAGCAACTTAGCAAGACCCTATTTCAAAACAAAAACAATAACAAGGACTGAGGGTGTAGCTCGGAGGTAGAATGATCCTGGGTTCAATTCCCAGTACCACACATAAAAAAAAGATGCAGAAAGCATAAGAATACTTATTTTTACAGGGAGGTTGTAATATTACAAAAGATGATGCCTGTAAACCAATTAGCAGAGTCCCTCAACCTATGATTATGTTCAGTAGATGGTAAAAACAAAATACAATTTAAACAAACATTTATAAACCAGGGGAGGACATATGCACTTTGCAAAGCCATACCATGGAAGTGATGAATCCACAAGTGCACTAAGGATAGGGAAATTGGTTGGAGCTCCTAGGTTGGAAGAAAGTGGATGGTGGTGGTGGTGGTGGTGTGGAGCAGTGGCTAGGGGATCAGGCTAGGGGAGGGAATGATATTCCTGAATAATGGCCATGTGGTCTGTGCTGGTCACTTCCTATCTTGAGGCTCAGTTCCTAGGCAGTAAAACAGGAGCTTTGGACTGGATGATATCTGGGTTGCTCCCAACTCTAAAGATTGAGGAGTCTTTTAGTCGGAGGTCACAGTCAACTGAGAATGTCCTGGTTTCCCAGGGATAATATGTGTATTCTGTCCCTGTGTTTGGGACAGTGCTAGGAACCCATTTCTTTTTTTTTAATTTTTTTATTTTTTTATGTTACTTTATTGGTGCATTGTAATTATACATTTTGGTATATGTCAGGGTGGTTGTCTTCTCATTTCTCAAATCAGGACTGGAAATGGGACAGGCAGAGAGACACTGTTCCCATATCGGGTAGATGCCACATCTTTATTCCTCAAAGCATCAGAGACCCATTTGTGTAGAGTGTGTATATGTTGGGAGGGGAGGTGCAGTGGGGAGGGAGGGTTTCAAAGTCAATCTCGCACTGAGGTCCCGCCACTCTCAGAGCTTCGGATGTAATATGGTATCCCTCAGAATCAGACAGACCTGCTAGGCGTGTGACTTTGGATAAATTACATAGCCTTCTGATTCTATTTCCTTATGTGCAAAACGGAGTTGCTAATACCTACTTCATACATTGTATGAAAGGTTGTTAAAGGTATCTATTGTTTAGTCTGAACAGTACCTCTTTTGTGGGATTTGCCTCCTGCATTTTATTTACCAGGTTACCATTAAAACTACCATGTTGGGATAATGGGACCCTGCTGCCTAGCAATTCATTGGCTCAGGTGTTGCCACCTGACCCAAGCCGGGCCAATCACCGTGCTTCCTCTGGAATTTAGAAACTGATGGGTAAACCTTGAGAGCTGTTGGCTGTTGGTTTCTGGCCTCAAGGGTTAGAGAAGCAAAAGAAATCAGTCTGCAGAGGACAAGATGTCAGAGACAGAGACCTAAACTGTCAGTTAAGTCTTTAACTCTGGTTGTCTTTGGGATTCAGCAGTTTCCTTCCCTTGGGCTTCATGAATTACCTAACAGCATTATCTTGTCCTTTATAGGCCAATTTAAATTGGACATTTGTCCCTTTTAATCAAATTATCCTTAATATAAGGATGAAGAGAATTATCGCGTAAAGCACCTCGTATGCAGCAGAGGCTCCATTAATGCTCACTCCCTGCCCCTTCTCACTTTCGGTTACTCCACAGCTGTAGAAATGGGTGAACTTTGGCAATTTACCTAATTCCTCTCTTCCTCAGTTTTCTCATCTGTAAAATGGAGATAATAGAATCCCCAGTTTGGATCAGGTGTCATGTTAAGGCTCCTGTGGTATCCCACACTGCTTTCCTTGTGGCACATATCACAGATGTAATTAAGTCATTTATAGGGTAATTAGCACTTTAATATGTCTTCTCTGTTACAAATGAGCTCCATTAAGGCAGAGGCCACATCTCCATTGTTTACTGCTTTATTTCAAGTTTCTAGGACTTTGTTAAATGAGTGAATGAATGAATGGACATATGTATGAATAAATTATATTATCAGCATATTCTCCTAGGTAGTTATTCCATTAAGAAAGGATTGCATCTTCTTGTCTTTATATCCCTCACAGTCCCCAATATGGAATAGATGTTGAACATTAATTCGACACGAATTGAGCTGAAGGATCAGTTTTGTGGTGAGAAGGTGGGGAGTAGTGAGAATTCTCCCTATAAATCCTCAGCATGCTTTTGAGGTAGACCAGTTGCCTTCCTGCAGCTTTTGTCTCAGCTTCTCCATTGTAAAAGCAGAATAATTGGCCTATAACATGCCAACACTACATCACCAGACCTCAGGCTGTCAGTTTAGAACCCAGGGCAAACCTTGTCAGGTTCCCATGACCTCATTGAACAAAAGCATGGGGCAGGGTGGACCCCACCCTCCAGCTCACTGGTGCAAACACAGGGCAGACATCAGGACTCGGACTGTCCTTGCTTATTCAGTGGAGTTTCGGCCTCAGTCACACTTTCAGGGTTTCATAAAAGAAACTTATGTTGACTTATAAGCCATCGCTTCAAATTAAGCCATCCCAGGTATACTGAACATGAGAATGTGGATGTGAAGTACACAGATTTAAAAATTTGGTGTCTTCTAAACTTTCTGGATCTGCCAGACTGTATTTGGAAATAAGTTGGTATTTGTTATTCTCTTTTCTAATTGTATAAAACACTGAACATGAAATCTACAAAGAGCATAAAAGATCATCTACATACAAAGATATAAATATGTGGTTGTAGACATATATTCACTGAAATATGGATTCATCACCCACTATATATAAAACATGGGGCTATGTGTGACCAGTAGTGCAAATACAAATATAAACATGAAACAGACCCAATACTTGATGATCTTACTAATAAAAAAGGAAATGGTATCACAATAACTCATATCAATTAAAGTGTCTCTCAATGCAAGTAACAGATAATACAAATTTATATCAGTTTCAGTAAAGTAGTAGCAAATCCAAAGTGGTGGAAGATTTTAGGGTTGGCTGATCTTCCGGCTGACGATACCATCAAGAGCTCAGATGCTTTCCATTTCTTTACTTTGCATCATCAGTGTTAGATATTTTCTCAGTCTAGGAAGTTGCTTAATTCCTCCATGCCAGTTCCAGATGTAATACCTGGACATGACACTATGCAGAGGCGAATGTGAAGCTATCGCTTATGTTATCTCTTTGTAGAAGAAAGGATACATTTTCCCTAAACCCTAGCAGCTCTCCTCTCCCATTTAGTTCTCCAGATCTGGATCACATTCCCAATCCTATACCAGCCACTGGCAAAATAGATTTGGGACCAATATGATAAAAATTTATTCCTAAGGCTAGGTATATGGTCAGTGCTCCCAGAGTCCTGTGGAAGAGGCAAATACTAAAACATAATTGAGTCTCTGGAAATCAGGAACAAGAAAGGGCAGATGGTAGGAGGGCACCCAAGAGTATCTACTAGAATATGTAATGTTCACTTGGCATTTGATGGTATCCAAGGCCTTCTCATTCACACTATCACTTGCATATGTGTTCCATGAACTCAGGGATGTTTTTATGTTCTGCTATAGGATGTTTCACAAACGTATAGAAAATGCCCGACACGTAGTAGGTACTCAAGAAATATTTGTTAAGTGAATAAAATCCTGCCCACATCATTGCTCCTTCATTTTTTTTTTTTTTTTTTTTTTTTGCGGTACCGGGGATTGAACGCAGGGGCGTTCTACCTCCGCGCTATGCCCCCGGCCCTATTTTTTTATGCTTTATTTTTGAAACCGGGTCTCACGAAGTTGCAGAGGGCCTCACTAGGTAGAGAGAGAGAGAGAGAGGGACAGGGAGAGGGAAAGAGAGAGAGAGAGAGAGAGGGAGGAGAGAGGAGAGAGGAGAAATAAAGCGCGCGCGCCCGCACATGCACGCTGAGGTTGGCCGCGAACTCGGATCCTCCGGTCTCCGCCTCCCAAAGTACTGGGATTGCAAGCGTGTGCCACCACGCCCGGCATTGCTCCTTCATTTTATAAATGTAGAAAAAGAAGTCATTATGTGTATTATTCAGTCACCTAGCTATTATGTGTTAAGAAGGATTGAACTTTTATTTACGAGACTCCAAATCCAATGCTTATTTGAATCACTTTGATCTACCTTATTTATTAGGGCAGTATAGATAAAGTATTCTGGAATTTCTGAAGAGGTAGTTACTAATTCTTACTGTGAAATTCAGGAGACTTCATAGAGAAGGCATGTATAACTTCTATATGGAGTTCTAAATACCCACATGCACACCAATAATAACAAGTAACTTTTTCTAATTGGTATCACATCCACATTTTTAACTTTTAATGTAATTTTTATAATTATATAATCGGTACCTGAGCATAATAAAAACATTTCTTCTTTTTAAAAAATTGTGTGCTATTTTTGGCTACCGTATTCAATAGCTGGATTTTATCAGCTTCTACCTTGATATGTCAACATTTACCTCTAGTTATAATGTGTGATTTGCTTTGTAAGCTGCAGTGGTGTGCCTGGACCATTTCATTGACAATACAGTCATTCAACAACTATTTTCTAAGTACATCAGGGCTGCATGTCAGTTTTTCGCCTTAAAACATAACTCTTACACCTACCTCACTGTAGTCCTCCTGTGAGGACGTGGGAAAATGATGCAATCAACGCAGATGGTATCAGACACATAGTTGTTCTCCAGTCAAAGCTCCCTTTGCTATTACCATCATTATCACTGCTATTTGTCTCTGGATTTACCCAGTGTAGCAGACACACTCACTAGGTTAGATTCTCCCGGAGCCAGGCTAAATTCCCCAAACTAAAAGGACTCATCTCAGAAACAAAATCCACTGCTCTTCAGACCCAGCCTGGCACCTGAGAAGCTGGGATCCTTCAAAGAGCAGAGAACAGTCTGCCTGAGGCTTGGGCAGAGGAAGAAGATCAAAGCACCCTCATTCCCAGCCCAGGATGCTGCTTGGAATCCCACATCTAGAAAGCTCTTTCAGGGCTCCCTCTCAGAGTCCCAAGAGCAGATTGTTTCCCCTGCCTGTTCTTCAAGGAGTCAAATATGAGTCACCCCGACTGCACACCTGGGCCTGCAGTTGGGGCCTTGGGAAATCACAAAAAAAAAAAAATGTAGAGCTACTATGTATGGGCCAGGGTTCACTAGACTAACAGAATTCACAGAATGAGTATATGGAAAAAGGGATTTATCAGATCAGCTTACAGTTGAATTAATGTAGTCCCGAGTTCCGACTGCATGTGGACAGTCAGAGGAACCAGTAGCTGATCGAGTGGTCTAAGAGCTGGAGTCTTAGGATCAGAGCAACGACTAATTCAGTCCCAGTCCAAGATGTGAAGATCAGGAAGCTCTTCGGAGAAACGATGGTGAAGTTTCAGTTCGAAGGGCTGGAGGCCGATGATCTCAGACAAGAGCAGAAGATCAAGAAGCTCTTCAGAGAAACAGCGAAGTTGGAGGCTGATGATCTCAGACGACTGCAGATGCGTTTTCTTCGGAAAGAGTCGCGCATCCCTCTACGTGGCTTTCTCCTTCTTTTATCTAAGTCCTGCACCTATCAGAATCCTGCTGCCTATATTTAGGGCAGGACTTTCTGTTTAATCTGCTGTTACATAAACCAATTGTCTCATTGACATACCCAAAGTCACATGATCTTGGGTGTGTCATGATCCGGTCAAGTTGACAAATTAGATTAACTATCACATACTATAAAGCCTAGGATGGATGTGGACAATCTTGGTGGGCATCAAGGGACATCAGAGTCCCTGAGACCTGGCTGCAAGGCTCTCTCGCCCTTCTACCACCATGTGAGGATGAAGGGGGAGCCATCTGTCTTTCTAAACTGAGTCCAAGGAAGAAGACCGAGGACGATGAGCAGTCAGGACACCAGGCGGGAGGGAAGGGAAGACAGGGTGAGCTTTAAGGATACAGAAGGGGTCTGGGCTCTGAAGGTTCACTGTTAGGGAATGTGCTGGGGCAACATTCCCTAACTACTTCCTACCCCAGGCCCTTGCTTTCTGACTGAAACAAACAAAAGCAAATATTTTTGGTGTGTTTTTTTCTTTGTTTTTGCTGCTGCTGCACTGGACCATTTAAAAGCACATTTCTCAGACAGTCTTTTATTAAAACCTTACTTACTATACATCAGACCCTCGAGTAACCCCTCTGTACTCTTTCCCCAGCCAGGACTGCAAATCTTGCTACATAAATGCTCAGCCCTCCCCTGGTTCCCAGCCAGTCCTGATTTCTGGAGGCTTCCTTTTAATCCATTTTAACAAATATTTGATACCCTCTAAGATAGGATGGCATGGGGCTAGGCAGCAGGGATTCAAAGATGCATAAAATATGGGCATCTGCTTTCAAATCTCTCATAGTCTGGCCTCACTCCTCACTGACACACTGGCCCCACCTCCACAGATGCACACTTTCCTCCCCCCGCCAGTGGACTTCTTGTTAAGCTCTGCATACAACCTCAGCACCACCGCTTCCGGTTGTGTGGCCCTGGGCAGGAAATGTATTCTCTTAGAAACTGTTTCTCATCTGCAAAATGGGAATAATCACGCTAGTCCTACCTGCCCCATCATGGTGGTTACAAATCTCTTGTAACAACAGTCACAAAAGACTTTGAAGGAATTAAACATTAGATAAAACCGGGACACCAAACAGTGCTTAACACTTCTCAGGTCGCATGAATAGTAAATCCGTGGGGGCCTTAGGCATGATGGGAACCCGACACATACACCCAGGATCCTTCTCAGATTTATTCCAAAGTGTTGATTAAATTCCTAGGCCACTTTTAAGGGACTAAAAGCCCATCCAGAACCAAAGCAAGTCGCCCCAAACATTCACAGAGCTTCCTTCCTGTCTCTCCTCAAGTGACTTGTTTTTATTGGAACCTAGTTTCCTCTTCCTGTCTGGAAAACTCCATTCGCAAAGTTAGCTCTTAAAGGAAAGCAAAAATGAAGCTTCTTTTCACCCACCAGCCTTGGAATTTCCCAGGTTACACTTCTAACCTGAACCAAAATGGGCCCTGACTCAGCGTCTCTGCTTCGAGGGCTCACTCCCCATTTAGCTCCCCAGGAGATAACATCCTGCACAGTTATCAGTAAAAAACAGGCTGTAGGCATGCTTTCATGGGATTAAAAATAGTAGACATTTATTTGGAGAAAGGCATTCCTCACCACACTGACTCACACTACCCAAGCTCCCCCTCAGCCCATTCTCCAGCATCTTACCCACGTCTAGCAGTTTGGAGTTCCTACCACCATCACTTCCGCTCATCCAAATCAAATTTCCCTTCCAGATTTACCCCTTTACCCCAAGTTCACCAATCCCTGGCTGTGTGACCCTGGAGCAGCTATTCAGTCCTTAGTTTCCTGATTGACAGGGGTCATAATGGCAGCGTTCACCTGTACCAACATTCATTTCACCCTTGAAAGGAGAGGACCCCATGACTATCTTCCTTTGACAGATACGTACACTGAATCACATGATTGTAAGTAATTAAGTAATTTTATCAAGGTATCATACAAAGGAGAAGGGGCCAGGACACTGCCATCTCTTGTCCAATGCAGAGGGATGTTTTGAAGATTAAAGAGAAAACTGAGCTGGGCGTGGCAGTGCACACCTGTAACCCTAGTACTTGGGAGGCTGAGACAGGAGGATCAGCCTGAGGCCAGCTTCACTAACTTAGAAAGGCCCTCAAAACTTAGCAAGACCCTGCTTCAAAATAAAAAGGACTGGGGTGTAGCTCAGAGGTAGAATGTCCCTGAGTTCAATCCCCAGTACCAAGAGAGAGAGAGAGAGAGAGAGAGAGAGAGAGAGAGAGAGAACTGGCAGTGCTAAGTATGTAATAAATAATGTTATATTATTGGTGAAAGTATTTTTTGTAGTGTCTGAATATATAGCAGACACTCGAATTGTGCTAGTTCCCTGTCCTTCATCCATCGTCCCAAAACAACTCCTTCAAATCATGATCTTCTCCTTCAGGTAGCCCAGAATGCACTGTTTGAAGGTTACTTCTGAGAGAGTTAGAATGATCAATAAACTTTGCCCAGAAACAGAGCCTTCCAAGTAATGCAACACATTGGGGTTGGACCTGCCACTTTCTAGATGGTACATTATAGTGACACATTACTTCAGTGGCTCTCAGCCAGGGACTCAGGTACCAACAGTGTAACACAGAATTTCTGTAACTGTTTCTAAGAAGTCAATTTTGAGGGACTCCCAAGACAGTAATATTCCTGCCCTCCCCCAACACTCTGTCCTTTCTCACTTCTCTACAAGGAGAAGAGGCTGACATCATGGTGAGACTGGGAGAAGAAACTGCAAATGCTCCTCTCGGCCTCCTTGCATTCTCCCTTTTCTGATCTGTCCATGGAGAGAATATGTTCTGGTACCCTCGCATGCCGAGGGTGTTTGTCCAGCTATGACAGTGACTGTCGGGATGAACATCTGATTCAGGTAGAACATTAAGCACCTGACACATCTGCATATGTAAGCAGAACTGGCCCACACTTTTATCAATAATAAAAAATGCATGTTGGCCTCTGTGATAGCCCTTAATGCTATTCACCAATTATTTCCTACTCTTCATCTTAAATGATGCTTTATGAACCTTTTGTGATAGATGGGGTCATGTCATATTGGTTATGGCCAATGTTTTGGGAGTGGAAATAACATGTAGCGATGGTATAAAAACGTAAAAGTCAATGGAGGCTCCGGGTTTCCAGTCCAACATTCAAAGAGTTTGGATGATGTCACTCCACCCACAAGCAAACAGCTGAACAAACGGAAAAAAAATCAACTCTTATTAGACTTTTCAGAGAAATGAGGTCATAGGACAAACCACTCCATAAAAGTGTGAAGACAGACAGGTGGATGCAGAGAATCATGACTTATTGTGGTAGAAACTTCCACAGGAAACTGTAATAGCATAGGAGGAGCTGGCATATAAGTGACGGATTGCTGGAGGCTCTGTGCAGACAAGTCTGAGAGTTAGAAACTCCAAGCGGATCCAGTCATGGAGGGGGGCATTACACTTTTTATGAGTTTTGCCTTCAGGAACCCTACTGGATCTTCCTAATGAATATTGGGAGATTCCCATTTTGAACTACACCAGAGTATTCTGTTATTCCTAATAATGCCTGTTCTCAGGAGAAACTACTTTATCCGAGTAATTTCCCTTCCCTCAGGAAGGGAAAGACTCAACTGTAGTCCCCTCCAGCTATTCTGTTGTGCCTGGGGGAGGGGAGGATTAAGAAGCACATGTGATGTTCCAGTCCAAAGCACAGAGTCACCAAAAGACGGAGATATGATCATAGGACTATAGAGCACTTCTCCTCTCCCATACGGTAGCATTAGCGAAGGTCTGTTACTGCAGTTCCCAGTACATCATGTCTGCCTTCCAACAAAAAATTACAAGGCATACTAAAAGGCAAAAAACACAGTGAGGAGACTGAAAAAGTATCAGAGTCAGATATGGCATCGATATTGTAATTATTAGTCCAGGATTGTTGAAAAACTATGATTAATATACTAAGAGCTTTAATGAAAAATAAAATCGACATTATGCACAAACAAATGCATAACACAAGCAGAGAGGTGTAAGAAAGAATCAAAGAGAGGTGGCGCCACCTTGGCCAGGCCGTGCTGTTGGCTAACAACATTGCAGCTTCCATAGACCGCCAACAGGGAAACCAATGATCTGTTTTCAGACCAGCAACTGCAGAGCATCAGCAAAGAAAGGGAGCAGCAACTTGCTCCACACTTGAAAGAGTTCCGAGCACCACCACCGATACTATCTTGGCCAGGGCGCGCCGGCGGCTACTGGCATTGTAGCTTCTACAAACCGCCAACAAGGAAGCCAGTGACCTGTTGTAAGTCCAGCAACTGCAGAGCATTGGTGGCAAAAGCGAGCAGTGGCTCGCTCCATGCTCGACAGAGATCCAAAATCCAAACTGTGGTGGCAATGGCAGTGGTGGCGGTGGTGGTGGTGCCATCTTGGCAGGGCTGTTCTGGCAGCTGCCAGCATTGTGGCTTCCACAGGCTGCGAGCAGAGAGGCCAGTGACCTGTTATGGGTTCAGTAACTGCGGATCATCAACGGCAAAAGGGGTCAGCGGCTTTCTCCACACTCAACAGAAACCCTAGTGCTCAGAGGCCTGACCAGAACCCGCGGCAGCAGCTGAACCAACCCACTCCCCCAGAGATTAAGAGCAGCACTCAATGAGACTGTAAGTTAATGAGCTGCCCGAGGGGGAGACCACCCAGCGCGGCCACAGGGACTCACGTGGCAAGCAATAGACACATGGGGTCTGAGACTTTGCGGATCACCCCTGTGGAGGTGGGAATGGGAGCTGCTGTAAGATACAGCAGAAGCGCGGATAAGCAGACAGCCCCCGGTGACATTCGGGTGGGACAGACCTACAGCCTGCAGGTCGCAGCACCCTTGCAGGGTTTCCAGGGATTGCCACAGGACACACAGTCATGGTACATGGGGAAAAACCATACCAACACAGCATTCTCTGTGGAAAACGCGGAGTTCCATGTTTGCACAGAGTCGGTCAAAGCGGCATTCACCACTTCTGTAGGGAAAGAGAGACACAGGTCCTGGGATCCATGTTGGCAACACCCGCCATATGTGTAGACAGAAAGAGACATAGGGACAGGCCCAGTGGAGAAAGTGAAGACACACTTGAAGTGGGAGGGGCACCAGCGGCACTGGGCGCCTGCAGGGCATAAACTGTCCAGCTCACACCTTTGAGTCTACTCCCTATTATGGAGGCAACAGGTCCCTGGACTTTAACACCTGGAACCCATTAACATCACAAGTGCAGCGGGCAGAAGGAACCCTAGAGTAACTGCAACCCAGTACTGATGATCTACAACAGTGGGGGAATACCAAACATAGATTTCAAAGTCAGTTTTAAAGGGTAATAAACACACAACAAAGAGCTGAGAATAACCATTCAGTAAAGGCTATTCACCTTTAAGGCTCACCTAGTAGCAAATATCTACCTCCAGAATAAGATACTATAAAGTGAGAGAGATTAGACATAGGAAACCTATAGAGTGACAGAGAGCTACCAAAAGCAACAAAGATTTAAACTTAAGAAACCTGAAATCATGAGAAGGAAGAATAGCAAAGAAACAATGAGCTCCCACAACTCCACAACATCAGAATCCACCAACACAGAAGTGAAAAGATTGCCAGAAGGACAATTCAGAACTTTAATAGTAGAAATGATACAGGAGTTCAGAAAAGAATTCAGAGAGAACCTGAAAGGAATGAAGGATCAAATAAACAAAGAATCTGACACCTGAACAGGAATCAAAAAGAAACTCTGAAGGAAGTAAAGGATGCAATAATTGAAATGACAGCAGCAATACAAACTATCAACAATAGACTAGACCACATGGAAAACAGAATCTCACTCTTAGAAAATGACCTCTCCAAAAATGAACGCATAGTATATAATTTAGAAAAAACAATTCAACAGCATGAATTGTACATTGAAGGGATCTCGGCCAATCTTAAAAGAGCAAACCTAAGAATAATAGGCATAGAAGAGGGAACAGAAGCTGAAACCAAAGGAATCAATAATCTTTTCAGAGAAATAATATTAGAAAAATTTCCAAACATAGAAAAAGAGGTCAACACACAGGTACAGGAAACATATAGAACCCCCAATAGACAAGATCAGAGAAGAGGTTCACCATGCCACATAATAAATTGACTAATGTAGAGGCCAAGGAGAGAATCTTAAAGGCAATGAGAGTAAAGGACCAATTAACATTCAGAGGCAAACGAATAAGAATCACTCCTGACTTTTCAAACCAAGTCATGAAAGCCAGGAGGTCCTGGAGCAACATATTTCAAACTCTTAAAGAAAACAACTTCCAGCCAAGATTTATATACCCAGCAAAGATATCTATCAAATAAAAACCTCCCACAACAAAAAGAAGCCAAAAGACCTTATGTCTTCCAAACCAGTACTAGAAAAAATACTCAAAGAGATTAATTACAAAGAAGAAATAATAAAGAAACACCAGAACCAGAGAAACAACGATTTCCATCAAATGAACAACTAGGCAAAGAACAAACACTACCTCAAAAAGAAATTAAAACTCAAAATGTTAGGAATTAAAACTCATCTCTCAATAATCACGCTGAATACAATGTCCTCAACTCCCCTATCAAAAGACATAAGGTGGCAAAATGGATTAAAAATCACAATCCATCTATATGCTGCCTTCAAGAAACACACTTTACAAGTAAAGATACTCACAAACTAAAGATGAAGGGATGGAGCAAGGTAATACATGTTAATGGGACTCGAAAACAAGCAGGAGTAGCAACTATGATATCAGACAAATTAGATTTCAAACCTAAACTTATCAGAAGAGACAAAGCAGGTCATTTCTTAATGGTAAAAGGAACAATCCAGCAAAAAGATATAATGATAATCAACATTTATGCCCTAAACATAGATGCAACCACTTTCATAAAAGACATTCTTCATGACATTAAGTCACACACAGATCCCAATACAATAATATTGGGACACTTCAACACCCCCGCACACCTCTAGATTGATCTTCAAGACAAAAGGTCAGTAAAGATGCCTCAGACCTAAGGAACACCATAAGCCAAATGGTCCTACTAGACACATACAGAATATTCCATCCAACTACAGCTGAATTCACATTTTTTCAGCTGCTCATGGTACCTTCTCTAAAATATACTATATCCTAGGCCACAAAATGAGTACTAGCAAATTAAAAAAATGTGATATAATCCCCTGCATCTTTTCAGACCATAATGGAATGAAACTATAAATCAACTATAAGAAGACCCAGAGAAACATCATAAACACATGGAGGCTGAACACCGCACTGCTGAATGAGGAATGAGTCACAGTAATAAGGGGAGAAATTAAGAAATTCCTAGAAACAAATGAAAACAGAGATACAACATATCAAAATTTCTGGGACACTGTGAAGATAATATTAAGAGGAAAATTCATAGCACTGAGTGCTCACATAAGAAGAACAGAAAATCATCAAATAAATAATCTAATGACACACCTTGAAGCCCTTGAAAAACAGGAACAGTCTAACCCCAAAGCCAGTAGAAGACAGTAAATTATTAAAATCAGAGCAGAAATCAATGAAATAGAGAATAAAAGAATACAAAAAATCAACAAACCCAAAAGCTGGTTCCTCAAAAAAAAAATAAATAAACAAGATAGATAACCACTAGCCAACCTAACCAAAAGAAAGAGAGAATCAACCCAAATTACTAAAATAAGACATGAAAAAGGTGATATTACCACTGACAGCATGGAAATCCAGAGGATTATCAGAAACTACTTTGAAAAACTATACTCCAACAAAATGGAAAACCTAGAAGATATTGACAAATTTTAGACACGCACAACCTTCCTAAGTTGAATCAAGACGATATAGAAAATTTAAACCAACCAATAGCAATCAAAGTGATTGATGTAGAAATAAAGAGACTACTATCAAAGAAAAGCCCAGGACCAGGTGGTTTGTCAGGTGAATTTTATAAAATTTTTATAGAAGAACTAATCCCAATACTCCTCAATCTATTCCATGAAATAGAAAGAAATGGGACTCTCCCAAATACATTCTATGAATTAGGTTCAACTCTTCAACACAAAGGCACAGGCAAAAACTTACTCAACAAGACCCCAAAGGCACAAGAAGTTAAAAAGAGGATCAATACATGGGATTGCATTAAACTGAAGACCTTCTGCACAGCAAACTGTCAAGAACCTCAACATAGAACCGACAGAATGGGAGAAGATTTTTGCCAGCTACTCCTCTGATAGAGGACTAATAGTTAGAATATACAGAGAACTCAAGAAACTCACTGCTAAAAAAATAAACAACCCAATCAAAAAATGGGCAAGCGAACTAAATAGACACTTCAGAGAAGAAGAAATACAAATGGCCAATAAATGTATGAAAAAATGTTCAATATCATTAGCAATCAGAGAGATGCAAATCAAAACTACCCTGAGATTTCACCTAACCCAATTAGAATGGCAATCATTAAAAACACAAACAATAACAAATGCTGGCGAGGGTGTGGAAAAGTAGGAACTCTAATACACTGTTGGTGGGATTGCAAATCAGTGCAACCACTTTGGAAAACACTGTGGAGGATCCTCAGAAGACTGGGAATGAACCTACCATTTGACCCAGCTATACCACTTCTAGGTATCTACCCAAAAGAATGGAAACCAAACTACCAGACTAATGCATGCATATCTATGTTTATAGCTGTACAATTCACAATTGCCAAACTATGGAACTAGCCAAGATGTCCTCCAACAGATGAATGGATTATAAAACTATGGGATATATACACAATGGAATTTTACACAGCCATAAAGAAGAACAAAATTATATCATTTGCAGGGAAATGGATGGAATTAGAGAACATTATGCTACGTGAGATTAGTCAGTCACAAAAAGTGAAAAGTCAGATGCTCTCCCTAATATACAGAAGCTAGGGAGAATAGGGCATAGGAGGGAGTCCAGACAAAGATGGAGAAAACCTTAGATGAGTAAAGAAGTCGACCTAACCAAGGGAGATCAGAGGAGGGAAGAGGGAAAGACCCTAATGCATAGGATGTACATACACAAACTTAACAAAGTCAACTACTATGCTGAGTGCAAGAAGGAGGGAAGGGTCAGGGAATGGGGGTGGGAATTGGGAGAGGGCTAATTGACCAATGTGTGCATATATATTTCTGTCACCCTGAAAACCATCAAGATGTATGATTACAATGCACCAATAAATAAATTTTAAAAAGAAAAAATCAAAGAGAAATGCTACGGATAAAAAACAGACTGCGTACTATATGATCCCAATTATATATAATTAATATAAATGAGGAAACAGTTCAAATAATGCTATGTACATATCTGAAATTATCAATACCAATCTCAATAACATGTACAGGTGAATGGAGAAGAGGAAGGCGTAGGTTGGAATCCAGAGGGGAACACGCCAAGTGCTGAGTGCTTGTATGTTCCTATCATTCTGAAATTAATTATGATGTTTAATTACAATGCACCAATAAAAGTAAGTTTAAAAATGTAAGAAGATGAAGTTTGGAAAAAATTAAGGATTGGGTGTAATTTAAATAGCCAACACACTGTTTGAATAGAGGTAAAATAATAAGAAATCTTCAAAATACCTATTGGCTTAACAGAATCTAAGTTTTTAGAAAATTGATATTTACTTTATATATCACTAAAATACAATTACACACACACAAGGAAAGAATGTTTCTTAGGTTTCTTAGTAGACTAGAAACAGTTGAGTAAAGAATCTCTTAAGGAGATGACAAGAGAAACTTCCAAAACTAAAAAGTACAGTGCCAGGGGGTGTCTGTCCCCACCTTCTTCCTGTATTGGGGTCCTCTTTGACAGCCAGTCAGTGAAGTAAAGCAGTGTTGAACCCTGTCATATCTCCTGTTTTCTAAGATCACTCTTAGTAGTATCTGTCACACTTGGATTCTCCCGATGTAGACAATGAGATGATGTTTGGAGAACACATTATTTACAGGAATCAGGGCATGTTGAAGGAGGAGGAAGAAACTAGAACTGAGAGAGGATTGCTGAACAGAGATGCAAAACCCAGCGAAGCCTGACCAACTAAGCAGAGACCTCTGAAGCCAATATTATCAACTAGAATTGTCTGAAAATAGGCCAAAATGGTCAGGCCTTGGTATCTCTCTTTTGCCCAGTTACCAGCTGTAGGAAGCCCCAGAAAAATGCATGATGTCAAGTGAGGTGGGTCTCTCTTGTTGAGGAAGACACTAGACAGGTGAGAACTTGGAGCTATCTGCTGACTGTACTCCATGTAGCAGGGTGGCAAATCCTTCTTTAAAAGGGAATCTGGGAGGCGCATCTCTACATCTGCCACAAAGCCTCAGCTGCCCTATAAACAATTTGATTGCTCTGGGATCGCCATACTGTAAGGAAGCCCAAACTAGTGCATACAAATCCATCACATACAGGGGATCTGAGAATATATGGAGAGAGAATTGCCTGGCTAGCGCCCAGCTGTCCTAGTCCTCCATTGTTCCAGGTTCAGCCACTGACAGATCGCAATCATAAGTCACCAAGCCAGAACCACTTAGCTAGACCTTTCTGAATTCCTGACCTGCAGTAAGATAAAAAATATGCATGTTGATATAATTCACTAAGTTTTTCTGGGCAATTTCTTATATAGCAACAGATTACAAAAATACTAACTCATCCATAGAGTATAATCACCTTGATTCACAGATTTAAACTCCCCAAAATGTTATTTCATCTCATTGGTAGACTTACTGTTTTTTCTGTCCTCTCTCTACAGTGCTTCACTTTCATATAGGGTGATTCATTTGCTGTTAGTCCACAACTCACCAATGCTGTGCTCATTTTCTTTTGTCTCTTTGTGTTTCATTTGCGATCATTTCTATTACTGTGTCTTCCAGTTTATTAATACTTTCTCCCGCAATGTCTAAATACTGTAAACCCTACCTATTGTATTTATTTACTTATTTCAGGAACTTTATTTCTCATGTCCAGATATTGGATTGGGATTTTGTTTATTTCCTATATTGTCCTCTTTTCCATGACCACCTTCCTCCACCTTTTTGATCATATGGAATTATATTTACAAGAACACTTAACATATTGTCCACTAATTTTATCATTGACATCATTTCTGAATCTTCTATCAGCTGATTTTTTTCCCACAATATAGGTCATATTTTGTTGCTTCTTTGTATGCCTGGTAATTTTTAATTTTTTAGTTGATCTAAGACATAGAAAATTTTACACTGTTGAATGTGTGTGTGTGTGTGTGTGTGTGTGTGTGTGTGTGTGTGTGTGTGTTCCTTTAATTTGGACCTTGCTCTGGGGTGCCATTAAGTTAGTTGGAAACAGTTTGATACTTTTAAGGACTAGTTTTAAGGTTTTCACGGGGGAATAGCCTGTAGTCTGTTCCACTAGTAAAGCAATGCCTGCCTACAACTCTATATGATGCCCTCCACATTCAAAGGTTGCGCCACTGTGACTTGTGGAAATATGAACTGTTCCAATACCTCTGAGCTAAAAGGACTGTTGCACAACCTTCCCAGTGGCTCTTTTCTCAGTCTCTGTACTTTTCTCGCATGCATGTGGAGAGCACCTTGGGTTTGAGAACTCAAGTAAACTCCAGGGTGCTATTTCAATTCTCTTTCGCTATGCTCTCCAGGCAGTGATCCAGGGAAATCACTAATTCGGCTTCTCTCGGGGATCACTGTCCTGAGTTATCTGCTGTTCAATGCCATGCCCTGCCATCATTTCAGTTTTGTCTGCATTTTAGTTAACATGGGAGGGTAAATCCAGTACACGTTAGTCTGTCATGAGCAGAGGTAGAAGTCCTATCATTGCTATTTCAAAGCCCCTAGTTTAGCTTTCTTTGTCACACAACTAGCAGTTGGGTTGGCCTCAAGGCAAACAGACTACTTTCTGCATGAATCACAGCCATGAACCATGCAGAGGCCCACATGGTTTGCCTTCCTAGGTCCTCGTGTGTCATCTACAATTCACGTTTTGCATGTTTTTGGACACATGTTCCATAGTGGAAGCTTCAGGCCCAAAGAACAGAGAACAAAATAACTGAACAACTACAGGTTACCAAGTATTTTCACTTTCTGTCATAACACATATATTTGGATCTTGTTCCTACTGCATCACTGAAAAAAGATGTGTATGACCCTTTTTGCTTATTCCAAAATAAGCCCTTCGCACAAATGCCTTCTCCTATGTATGCCTGTGCTGTGTGTGTGTGTGTGTGTGTGTGTGTGTGTGTGTGTATGAGACAGAGACAGAGAGAGAGAGAGAGAGAGAGAGAGAGTGAAAAGAGAGAAGGGGATGTTTGTACATGTGAATTTTGGGGTTGCAGTATGGTTGGAAGGAAATAAAAGCCAGCATTTTTATACCATCCTATTTTGTAACCTACTTTCTGATATATGCCATCTGTCAAGTGACTTAACATATATTATGACCTTAATCTTCACAACTACCCTAAAAAATCAGTGTAATTCTTATGCTTATTTAACATATGAAGAGCCTGAGTTCAAGAGCAAGTTCCGCACGGTCACAAGGTGGATCTGTAATGAAGCCAAGTTTTTAACACATATCTGTCTCTCTTCAAAGCTTAAACACTGTCCTCTTCCAGATTTTAATTCTTTACTTCCTATACTGCCTAGAAGGATTGTTCTTGGCCTGTTTTGTGCTGCTACAACAGAAGATTTGAGACTGAATAATTTATAAAGAACAAAGATTTATTTCTTACACTTCTGGTGGTTGAGAAGCCCAAAGTTGAGAGACCTGCTTTTGGCAAGGGCCTTCTTGCTGCATTATCCCATGGCAAAAGACAGAAAGGAGTAGGAGGGAGAAAGAAAGAAGGAGGAGGAGGAGGAGGAGGAGGAGGAGGAGGAGGAGGAGGAGGAGAAGTTGTTTTAGTCAGCATTTTCACCACTATGACCAAAATACCTGAGAAACACAACTTTAGAGAAAGGAAGATTTATTTGTTCAGTTTTTGAGGTTTTGGTCCGTGTTAGGCTGGGTCTTAGCTATAGCGCTCAGAAAATGGCAGAGGAGGGGCAGCTGCCCTCAGCTCATGGGGGCAGGAGAGAGAGAGAGCGAGAGAGAGAGACTGGCAGCGGCCCTGGCAGTGAAAGACACTGTCCCCCCAGCCACGCCCCCAGGGATTCACTTCTTCCATCTATGTCCCGCCTCCAAACATGGCTGCATCATTTAACTCATGAGAGTTTGGGGGACATTTTATATCCAAACCATTACAGAAGCTGAACTAGTTTTTATAACAAACTTACTCTCCTTATAACGAACATACTCTTGTGATAACAACATCAATCCATTCATGAGGGTGGTACCTCATGACATAATCACTGGTTATTAGACCCTGACACCCAACATTGTTGCTTTGGGGATTAAGCTTCCAACACTCAAACTTTGGGGGACACACTGAAACCATAATAGATGGTAAACACTTGGTTGGTTCTCAGTAACTTACTGGGATTACAAGTGTGCACCACCAAGCTTCAGGTAGATTCTTGTCACAAGTATTTTTAAAATATTACTGTGTCCTCAGCACTTAGTTCAATCACAGGGTCTAGAACGTCATAAATGTTTAATTAATATTTTTTTTAATATGCAACATTACAATTATCTAAACCAGAGATACTACTAGGGAGTGTGATGAGTCAAGTTTGACAGTGGGTGGTACTTTGTGTCCCTCTTTGAGAGCATTTTTGTCTATTTTAATATGGTGAGCTATTTTTATTGTAAAAGAAGAGATAAAGCATAGCTAAGTGGTGTACTTGCTTATTTTCAACATTTCTGTCTTCTAAATCAGGGATATCTAATTACTTAGCCCAATAGGCAGTAACTATAGTACCACCTCTTTTTCCTTTGTGCAGATTAAATATAAAGTAATTTTGAGAGAGCAAACAATCTCCTAAGTGTTGATGAACCTTAAAGAAGGGAAGTGGATCTTGGTTTTGCTTTTCCTGTGTCCATCCACCTGTATCCTGTCCAGGACATTCTGATTGTTTTATGGAGAACTAACTGTCCCCCACCCTCAATTTAAGTGCCTCTAGAAGGTCCCATCCCCTCTCATCAGCACCTCCAAGACCCAGGAGTTAAGATGTAACCTTAAGCTGACCTTCTGACTTTACCCAGCCATGGCACAATAATTGGTTTTGTATGTGATTTGCCCCATTCGGTGGTGTGTGTGTGTGTGTGTGTGTGTGTGTGTGTATGTGTGTGTGTGTGTGTGTGTGTGTGTGTGTGTTTTCCAGAGCTAGACCAATGTGGTTAACTCCTAATACTTTCAGTGGAAATATGAGGAAATAAAGATTTTCTTTTTACTAGATTAGAATCTTGTAGGAGAGGAACCTGAACCTGTTGATAGTCATCTTGTCACACCAAGATAGTCATCTTGTCACACTGGCCTGATAATGGCACTGATAGAAGAAAGATATAATTTCTCTGAGCCTATGAGCCCAGCCTCTCTTGAACCAAAATCTACCCCAAATCATGGAGGTAACCTAACGAATTTCCTTTTATGCACAAATCAGTTTGAATTGCTTTCATTTATAAGCCAAAAGTCCCACAGAGAAGAGGGTCAAGATTTCCCAAATACCTACTATGTCCTTCTTGCCTTGGGAATACCTCATTTAATTGTCATGGTATCCCTAGAAACTACATATTAGCTTCCCCATTTACAAGTGGAAAATTAAGACCCAGAGAAGTTAAGAAAGTAGGCACACACAAGTGGGAAGTGGCTGAGCTTGGATTGAATCCTGCATCTTCTTGGCTCTAAAAACTAGGTCCTTTCCTCCAATTAATACAGCAGAACAGCAGAAGCAAATCTCTGTGATAAATCACACTTCCTAGCTGGGTGTGTAAAAAGCACACTAAACAAGGCAGACAGATTCCTGGCTCTTTTTTTGTTTTGCTTTTTGTTTTTTTGATTTTGTTTTTGCCTACATCACCGTATCTTTCAGTATGACCTTGAGCACTTTTGCTTTCTGAATCTCAGGGTTTTGTTCAGTTTTGTTGTTGATTTTTTGTTTGTTTGTTTGTTTTTGGCGTATAAAACCATGGGGTTTGGATCGGATGCCCTGTGTTCTGAGTTCTCTCCAGCCCCAAAAATGTAGAATGTCAATTCTTGACTATTTTCTTGAAATTCCCAAGTTAGGTACTGGAAGAACCAGACATTGAAGCAAGCCAATAAGTGAAGGTTCCCTCAGAAAACCTTCTCTCCTAATTTGGGCAAATGGATGAGGTATGTGTAATTAAAACTGCAAAAAATAACAAGCTTCCGGCCAAGTCCTACCCTCACTTAACCATACACTTGGGGGTTGATTTCAGGAGGGGCAGCGGATGTCGAACCCAGGATGGAATTTGGCCTAATATGTGGATTCTTATAACTTCCAAATGATGTCAGTGCACTCATTTGAGAGACCAAGAAAGTGCTGAGTTTAGTCTATTCACCTCCATAAAGAAAAACTGGAAACCGCTGGGCTAGGGCCAGTGTCCGCCAATGTTATAAAGCTAAGAGCACTTTTGGCAGGGCAAAATTGTTCGGGGACAGTCATACCCAATTAGTGTCAATTTATGGTGTGACCTTTTTTTCTGATTAATAGTTTGTTCTAAGATAGGGAGTAACAGCCCCCTTCCCACAACTGGCTCAGAAAAATAAAATGAAATGGCTTAAAAGCTCCAACATCTGTTGATTCCAGAACCACTGAGGTTATAGAAATTGTAGCAGTAGCTGCAAGAGGTCAATGAGTTAAGTTCTTCAGGAGAGAGTCAGCAAGCTAATGAAAACATCATCTAGATAATGCAACTCACAATAGAGTTTTGGTTCTAATTAACCAAATAGTGTCTTTTCCTTCCTGTGTCTGTTCTCCTGAGAACTGGCCTCTGTCAAGGGTTTTGGTAATCCTGAGATGATGGTACATGCCCAGGGCACCCAAAAATGCCAACATCCTACCTGGCTTTAGCCATCCTTTCCATGTGGAGTTCCTAAGGAAATAAAATATAGTGGGAAAGAGTAGGGTGGGCTTTAGAGTCAGGAGGTCTTGTTCCACATCCTTTTCTACCCCTCTCCAGCAACAAAACTTCAGGCAATTCTTTTCATTTGGGAAAAAAAATCAATAATCATAGCACTTTCTCACAGGGTGGTTATGAAGTTAAGTAAGTTAATTCGTGCAAAATATTCACTGGCACATAGCGTGCATTTAATAAAAGCTAGCTATTAATCTTGAAGGTTCTATACACATAGGAAACAAGATCAAATGCAAACAAGGAACAACCTCATTTTTATCAGGACTACTGCCTGGTCTATCCAATGTGGAACTTCAGAAGACTAAGGATAGATCGCAAGTTAGTTTAAGTGTCTACAAGGACCTCTGGCTCCCAAGTGAACATCTAGGGTCTCATCACCTTCTGACTGGGCCATATGATCCAGGGAACCAGAGTCGTCATAGCCACATTTAGGAAGAATAGAAAGAAAACAAACGACAGGGACAAAGGAAGAAGATACCAAGGGACCTTGACTCAGCTTAGTGATGTCACATCACAGCAGCAGCAAGAAGCAGAAAAGAGGGCAGGCATGCAACTACTTGACATTTTAAAGCACAATTAGTAAATATGGCTTGGTCCATGTCCCAGAATCTGGCCAATCAGATAAGAGAGAAGGAACAGGAAAGGAAACAGGAAGGGAGTTAGACATCCTCCCCAGTCCCAAACCTACTGACTCCAGTGATTCTCAAAATGTAGTGGGTAAACCATTCATAGCAGGCTGACCTGGGAGGCAGATTTCTGGACTCCCCACAAACATACTAAAACAGAACCTTTGGGGTGGGGCTCAAGAATCTGTATCTTAAGTGTTTTCCAAGTGAACTAAAATTTGAGAGATATTTGTCTAATTCCCTGTGAGGTCAATGAAGAGTGGAGATGGTACTGTAAAACATGGCTAAGTAGTCAGATTTGGGCAAGAGATACTGGAGTCTGAGGAAATGTCTAAAAGGCCTGGCAGTCACCCCAGGGTCAGTGTGAAAATGGCCCTGTGCCAGCTGGTTGGAGTCCTGTTCTCCCTCCTGAGCTCAGCCAACAGAGAGTCTGATACATCTTGCGGCTTGCCTGAATCTCTCTTTCCTCATTTATCAATGTGGAAGAAAAGCTCTCCTTGACTTTTATCATAGGATTTTGGGGAACATCAAGTGAGATGATGTGTAAAAAACTTTGAAAACTTACATAACCCCCCAATTATTTATTTCCTATGAACTCAGAAATAACTCCCCTTCCCCACATCCCCTAAAGTTACAGGGAATCAGAGGTTTGTGTTTCTCCTCAACGGACTCTCCACAGGGATCATATTCACCAGATAATTGCAGGCTTCCTTCTACTCAACTTGTGGATTCAGTCACAAAATGAACGCCCATCACTAATGGGAAGGGACCACATCATTTCAGGCAAAAACATTTTTATTTATTTATTTTTTTTTTTTGCGGTACCGGGGATTGAACCCAGGGGCGTTCTACCTCTGCACTAC
>PVJS01016473.1:0-37439 GCA_004027185.1 Glis glis | reverse complement strand
AAAAAAAAAAAAAAAAAAAAAAAAAAAAAAAAAAAAAAAACGAAAAACAAAAAGGGAAGCTGGGTGTGGCGGTGTACACTTGTAATCCCAGTACTTGGGAGGCTGAGACAGAAAGATTGCAGGTTTGAGGACAGCCTCAACAAGTAGTAAAACTCTCATCAACCTAGTGAGACCGTTTCAAAATAAAAATAAAATAGGGCTGGGGGTACAGCTCGGAGATAGACTGCCCCTGGGTTCAATCCCCAGTACCACAAAAATAAAATAAAAAGGGTTAGGGGTGTAGCTTGAAGGTAGAATGCCTCTGGGTTTGATCCCTAGTACCACACACACACAAAAAAAAAAAAAAAAAAAAAAGCTGGGGGTGGCCAGGCGTGGTGGCGCACGCTTATAATCCCAGTACTTGGGAGGCTGAGACAGGAGGATCACAGGTTCGCGGCCAGCCTCAGCTACTTAGTGAGGCCCTCCCCAACTTAGTGAGACCCTGTTTAAAAATAATTAAAAAGAATAGGGCTGGTGGTGTAGCTGGGAGGTAGAATGCCCCTGGGTTCAATCCCTACTACCGCAAAAACCTGGGGGTATAGTTCAGAGGTAGAGCACCTCTGGTTTGATCCCCAATACCACAAAAACAATAGATAGATAGATGATAGATAGATAGATAGATAGATAGATAGATAGATGATAGATAGATATAGATAGAAAGAAAGAAAGAAAAATACAATGAGCTAGTGACTCCCTAAAAGGATCCCCTCCCCAGGAAGCTGAGGACTGGCCCTCCTCTCCTCCCCATTCCAGCGCTCCCACCCATCACTGAGCCAGTGCTTTCCTCAGCCCCTTAAGACAGCCACTGGCTCTCACTTGCCACTCAGACCCCACCTCCAGATAAGCCCTGCCTGACAGCTCCACCCACGGGTCTGGCCGCTCCAGCCTCCCTAGCCAGCCCCCTTCTATGCAGCAAACACTTCCCTCCAGCCCTCTTCCTGCCCCTGGGCCTTTGCTCATGCTGAGCTCTTCCCAGAAGGCCCTTCATTCCTCCTGGAGCCCAGCTTATCTGTCCCTTCCCTGTAAAGCTGTTCTCTGTCCCCAGCCCCTGTGTTCTCTGGGCCTCTAGGACCCTCCACTCCTGCTCAGGCCCCTGGCTTGTTCCAGACCATTGGCTTCCTCCCCTCCCTCATAGACAGGCATGTGGAGCAGGCACAGAAGTCAGGGATAAGGGGGTAAGAAGACCTGCCCTCCGCCTGGCTTCTTCTCCTTCCCAGTTCAGGCCCCAGACAGGGACAAAGAGGCTGCCATGGCCCCAACCCCATTTTCTCTTCCTGATTCCACAGAAAACCCAAGATTTAGCTGGGTGTGGTGGTGCATGCCTGTAATCCCAGTACTTGGGAGCTGAGACAGGAGGATTGAAGGTTCAAGGACAACCTAAGCAACTTAGGCCCTCCACAACTTAGTGAGACCCTATTTCAAAATAAAGATAAAATAGGGCTGGGAGTGTAGCTTGTAAGTAGAATGCCCCTGGGTTCAATCCCCAGTACCATACACACACAAAAAAAGAAAACCCAAGATCTCCCGAGGCTGTCCTACCAGACCCCTTCCCCCTAAATTTCATCTACTCCCTGAGACAGGAATGGCTTATTCCAGCCCAGGCTGGGCACCAAGGGGCCTATCAGGAAGGAGGGCCAGAGCTCAAACACACCTAAGGGGTGCTGGGAAATGTTGCTTAAAGACCCGCTTCTAGCCAGGTGCAGCGGCACATGTCTGCAATCCCAGTACTTAGGAGGCTAAGGCAGGAGGATCGCAGGTTTGAGGCCAGCCTGGGCAACTTAGTGGGACCCTCAGCAACTTAGCAAGACCCCATCTCAAAATAAATAAATAAATAAATAAAAAGGGCTGGGGGTGTAGCTCAGTGGTAGACATCCCTTGGTTCAATCCCCAGTGCCACAAAAAATGACCCACTCTGTGCACGGGTTCACAGTCCCAAGTTGACTCAGGTGAGGGCTTTAGTTTCCTACTGGGTAAAGGCCCGGCTGCTCTCCGTGCTGCCTGTGGCATGTGAAGGGCTCAGGCCACACACCAGGCCGCCGATGGGCACCACGGGGAAGGTGTGGGCGTATCTCTGTCCTTGAGCCCTGGTTGCTTCTTTCCTGAGATGCGGCAGGAGTGGGCTAGTCCTCACCTCCCAGTTCGACAAGGTTGCGGCAGCTGCAGGTGTGACCGCAGGCCGCTGGGCCCTGCCTTGCTAGCCTCATGCTCCGCCCTCCCCGCCGCAGGCCACCAGTGTGCCTGCCTGTCTGTCCATCCCATGCCTGGGGTACTCCGTGGGGGCTGTGCTCACCCCTGGCTTACTGACTGTGGGGTCACTGCTGCTCCAGGACACTCTGCAGCTACCTCGGCTGCCAGGCTGCAAGCATTAGTGCTAATGGCGGGACGTTAGGCAACGTGCCGGCCAGCGCGGCCAGGGAGTGCTGGCGGCAGAGCTGCCGGCAGGGGCTGTCTGTGCCAGGGGGTGCAGGGCCCGAGGCTGGGGAAGGGATGGTGTCTGTCCCTCGCAAGCACAACACCCACCCCTGAAACCACATCCTTCCCCGTGACCTTCAGCAGGTGACAGAGGAGGAACCACGTTCCTCCCCTGTGCTCAGGAGAGATACCTGGCCTGCGCCACAGCGCTGCTTAAAGCGCAGCCCTTTCCCCAGGCCAGGCCGTCCCTAGGATGCCCTTCCCCCTGCTGCAGGGGGCAAAGCCTGGGACCCCCTTTCCAGCCCCAACCTCAGGATTGGCCCCCACTGCCCATGACCCCTTCGCTGTTCCTGTCATGGTTGGTGCCCGGGGCAGTGTCCCATCTGTCTGCCCCACTCACAGCTCCTCTAGGACAGGAGTGTGGGGCCTGACTCAGTGCTGTCCACCACCTATCCGTGTGCCCCACCAGGTGCTCATTGACAGAGTGACTGGGAACAGTCTTCTTGACCTCTGAGCCGGCGAGGGGAGCACCCAGCAGTTCTGGGCACAGAGGGGTGCTCGGCCCATGGGGCTAGACTGGAATTCACTGTACGATCAGTAGAGCATGGCCTTCCCTGTGCCGACAGCACACACGGGGCTGTGTGCAGAGCTCTGAGGAACAGACAGTAATGGTGTCCCCATGCCCACGCACACACGACTCATTGACACCAGCCGGGGACTTAGGGTCATATCTGGGATGAGATCGAGGGGGCAATGTCTAAACATAACTCCCAGCCCCCTCCCTGGGGCCAGGCTATGACCCCACATACTTGGCCATGGTAGGACAGGGAACCTATAGCCACAGTCCCCAGCCCAGACCCTCTGACACCAGGGAAACCATGGTCCTCACAGCAGGCAGCACCTCCCACGGCCTCAGACGGGCAGCAGGTGCTCCGGTCCCCATAACACTTAGGGTAGATGAAGATGGCCACCTGCTGGACCATGCCTGGTGCCAGCACCACTCTATGCCAACATGTGTGCCACCTAGCACTCCTCCACCTGGGGAGGAAGGACCATTGGCTCCAGGGTCTCAGTGCCAACACCAGGACTTACAATAGGAGACAAAGCCACGCTCTGGGAGTCTGATGAGGGACCAGCCCTGCCCTGGGGAGCCTGATGGGGAAGGTAGCTCTGCCCAGGGAATCCAGAGGAAGGGCTGTGAGGGCAGGCCAGGCCGGAAGAGCCGGCTGGACAGGACAGGTGGCCTCCCCAGCCTGAGGGTCTGACCCAGCCATAGGGCCGCTGCCTGCCTCTCTGCCAAGCCAGCGACAGACGGGCTCTCTCAGAAAACAGTCCTCTTGGCTGAGCTGAGCTGGCCGTGGGCCAGGGCAGGAAGGCCAAGTGTCCTCACTGGTGCAGCCGGGTGGCTGGCCTGGGCCCCGCATGGGGGGCAGGCGCCAATCATGTCTGGCCAGCCATGGCAGCTGCCTTCCAGAACACCAAACCTGGATAGCGGTTGTTCTTCCCCCCTCACCCTGGGCTCCCTTCCTCACCCTCTCCCGACCACCAACACCCCTCGAGCCCTCTCGGGCTTGGCTTCTACTGAGGAGCAGATATGTCCTGCATGACACACACACCAGCCCTACCCCTCACCTGGCATCCAGGAGCACACATCCATGTTGGGGTGTCGTGTGTGAACTGGGGTGGCGATTCCCCCACCCCCTCCCTAGTTTAAGCAGAACGGCCCTTAAAATATCCAGTCAGCAGTGTGGACCTCAGACATTAAGGACTCCTGTTTCACCCCACCAGGGGGACTTAGCACACTCAGCCTCCTGTGGGCCGCAGAGTGGCTCGAGGGGTGCTGTGAGGTGAGCTGGCCTCACCCCCTGGAGAGGCCCGGTTCGGAGGCTCCCCATCCTCTGCACACCCTCAGAGGAGGCATCACTGTGCCAGTTGACAGATGAGAGGTAAATTTACAAATGGGAGACCCAGAGGTAAAGCTCCCCGAGGCTACGGGATTCAGCAGGCGCCCTTGCCTCATAGGTGAGATGAGATGACGCCTGAGAGTCCTCATGGGGCCGCCGGGACAAGCCAACTGCTGGGAGCTGGCTCAGCCGCGGAGCTCACACATGTCCTGGTCCGAATTTGAACCCAGGACCCTTTGCCAAGCCCCCTGCACTCACTCATTACATAATACAGCCTCCTTGTTGCGTGACCCAGGAAGTGAGTGGCTGACATAGACATCCGGGCACTATGCAGACCAAAGCAGACTCCCAGGCCTTCTTGGGGAGCCTTCCACCCCAAGCCTGCTGGCCCTGCCCCACATCACAGCAAGCGCAACTGTGTCTACGATGCACTTTCCTGTGTGTGTGTGGTATGGGGGATTGAACCCAGGGGCGTTCTACCTCTGAGCTATACCCCCAGCCCTACTTTATTTTTAGAAACAGGGTCTCATTAAGTGGCAAAGGGCCTCACTAAGTTGCTGATAAATAAAATAAGTAAATAAATTTTTCTTTTATTTTTGTGGTGCTGGGGATTGAACCCAGGGGTATTCTACCTCTGAGCTATACCCCCAGTCCTACTTTATTTTACTTTTGGAAACAGGGCCTCATTAAGTGGAAAAGGGCCTCGCTAAGTTGCTGAGGCTGGGCACGAACCTGCGATACTCCTGTCTCAGCCTCCCAAGTACTGGGATTACAGGCGTGTGCCTGGATTACAATGCATTTTCACATGTGACCTTGCCCATTACCATCCCATGTTCCTCTTTACCAAGGAGCAGTCATGGCCTGACCCTCCTCAAAGCAGGAGAGGTAGGCCGGGCATGGTGGTGCACCCTATAATCCCAGAACTTGGGAGGCTGAGACAAGAGGATCGCAGGTTCCAGGCCAGCCTCAGCAATTTAGCGAGGCCCTCAGCAACTTAGTGAGAGCTTGTTTCAAAATAAAAAATAAATAGGGCTGGGGGTTTGGCTCAGAGGTAGAATGCCCCTGGATTCAATCCCCAGCACCACAAAAAAAAAAAAAAAGCAGAAGAGGGAGGAATCCTACCCCCCACCTCAGTGTCTAAGCCCTGGGAGTCAGGAAAAGCATACAGATACCTGATCCTCACCTGTAGTCTGCAGGTGACTGGGAATCTTGTATGACATTTCCTTTTGTCCCTGATGCCACCAACACCTGATCTTCTGTGGAGACTATGAAACAGCAGGACAAATAGAGAAGCAGAGGAGGAGCTGGAGAGGTGGCCCAAGGGAGTCCTGGGCATCCCAGGTTGACCCGGGGCAGCGGGGCCCCAGCCGCAGCCTGAGAGGGTTGAGATGCCCCCCCGCCCCCAGTGCCCTTTCCCGTCCTTGCAGAAGGTTTGCCTAAAAAGTTGGTGCGTGGAGCCCCAGGTTGTAATCTGCAGTCCTCCCACCGCGCCCGCCTGTTTTCATTACGCTGGGAAAGAGCATCAGAGCCGTGTTTATAACCCCCTTTTAGATAACAAATCACATTTTCTTTTCGCCTGCGAGTGTGTTGAATTGATATTTTTCCCCCTCAGTTTAATGGGTTTGTGTGTTCAGGAACGATCTTCATCAACCGAAACTCCTTATTGTGTTTGATGTAATGTCAGCTTTCATTATGTGCTTTGGTCGCAGCCCGGCGCGGGGAAGGCTGGCACCCTGGAGCCTGGGCCCTGCCCCGCCCCCACCCCGCCCACCTAGGCGCCCGCCTTCCTGGACTGGCGGGTGCGGGTGAGGTTGGAGATGGGTTGGGAGGGTGGCTCAGAGCCAGGGTACAAAGCCTTCCTTACCCCTGCCCAAGTGTCCTCCGTAAGTCTGGGTCGCGGGCGGTGGTGGAAGCGCCAGATGCAGCAGGCGCCTTGGGCCCTGGAACCTCTCAGGTTGCCGCCGTTGGTCTCACGTTCCTGGGGAAGTTGTGATCATGCCCAAGGACAGTGCCAGGCGTGCAGTCATTGTTCCGAAGTGCTTGGACTAAGCCTACATGTCCAGCCAGTGGCCTGCACCCCCATTACCCAGGTGGGAGACAGCCCAGGACTTGTCCCAAACACCCCCCCATAGAGACAGCCTCAAACCTAGCACCTGGGCAGCCACCGAGGCAGAGCCCTCCCCTGGAGGCACGAGGAGCCCAAGGCTCAGAGAGGGAATGGTCTGACCCCGGGTCACACAGCCAGTGGGCCCAGCCAGGCCTTGGGCAGGGGCTGGCCTAGGCGACGTGTGCCCCTCCTGGGCTGAGCACTGGCTGTGTGTGCACCGCTTCAGCACCAGGCCCTCGGGAGCAGGCTTGGTTACCTCCCATTTGCAGGCCACAAAGAAACAGGCCCCAGCGACGGAGGGACAGCACAGCCGGGGCCACGCTGCAGGACCTTGCTGTACAAAATGGGGCTGAGGAGCACCCGGGGGTGACCTGGACAGTGGCCCTGCCCCTAGAGCCCACCAGGGCGGAGCGGGGTGGCCTGTCCTGAGCAGGTGGCCCTTGCCGACACCAGGCTCACCTTCTGGCGGCCTCTGTCAGCCGCTCTCGGTTCTGATTAAAGATCATTAAACATGAAATTAGCCCGTTTGTGTTACGGGTCCCCAGGGTGGCCGGTGATTATGACGCGCAGATGGCCAAGAACCCAGGCGGCAGGCAGGCAGGCGCGGGCCAGGACGGGCGGGCGCGGCTGGGCTCTGTTTTCTCCCGCTCCTGTTGTGTAAACCCCCTTGCATTTCACAACAAATCACAGATAATTAATAAGTACATGCCCGTAATGAGTAGGCTTTTTAATAGAAGAAATTGGAAGATGCAGCGTCGAGTCATTATTTCGCTCTTGCCCAGGCTCTGCTGTTTTCTGTCTTCCTCGCTCCCCATCCTGCCTCAGCATCTCTGCGGCCGTCCCTGAGTCAGGGGACCCCGGGGAGTGGGGCGGGCGGCCCAGCACTGACTCTTACAGCTCTTCCAGAGGGCCGCTCGGGATGGGGGAGGGGATGTCTCCATTCCGGGCCTTGGACCTGGGGGTCCTGGCTGTGTCTCAGGAGCCCCTGCCCTGTGAGGACTGAGGCCTCTCTCCCCTCCCCAGGAGGAAGACATCTTGTACTATGACGCCAAGGCCGATGCGGAGTTGGTGAGTACCCCCGCTGAGAGGCTGGGCGCCGCCAGTCACACCCCCTCTTCTGGACCTCAGTGGTCTCAGCTGTAAAATGGTGTTAGTACTCATCGCTCAGCATTCCGAGCTCAACCCTGCAGTGGTGCTGACATAGGCCCCCATTCCCATCTCCCACGACTGCCTTGAGGTCCTGACCCCTCGGGCTGTCTCTGTGGCCACTAATGGGCTGGGTTTCGCCACGCAGTATGTGGCAAGCCCCCATCCCTAGGCAGGGTAGTGAGGTGCTCAGACCTCCCCACAGTTCAGAGCAGTTCAGTCCCAGCGTGGAGGGGGGCTCTCTGAGAGCAAGAAAGCAGGGAAGAGAGGGAGCCAAGGGGAGGACTTCCTGGAGGCGGACATTCAGGGCAGGACACAGAGATGCGCAGGCGCATCCCCAGGTCAGTGCAGGCGCCCTTCCGGGTGAAGAGGGAACACAGCATCCCATGTCCCCGCCGCGACCACTCACCCAGCTGCAGAGGCAGCTCAGTCCCTATGTCCCTCCGAGGCTCAGCTTGGCAGCAGTCACCCTCGGAAGGGTGGCACTGGGACTGGACTACACTGCTCTTCTACCTCCCGGTCTCTCACTGGCTTGAACTGCCCTGTGAGGTACTGAGGTCCCCGTCACCAGAGGACTCAGTGAAAGATGTCTGACCATGGCTGGCAGGTGGCCACAGAGAAGACCAGAATGCCTGAGGTGCAGGCGCTTGGAACAGTCGGCACTGAGTGAACTTGTCAAGGCCCAAGTCCCTCTGACCGACTCTAAGGCCAAGTGGTTGGACCCAACTGTCCGGAGCAGTCTCGGGCCCCACCTGTGCTTGCTGGTGTAGAAGATCCAAGATCTAGTCTCCCTCTCCCAGGCCGGGGGACCCGGGCCTTTCCTGGGGCGGGCAGGTGGTATCCCATGACACCAGGAGGTCGGAAGGCTGCACAGGGTCCCTGCACGGTGACTGAGTGCCAGGCTGGCCTGGGGAGCTTTGAGGAGGGCAGGGGCCGAGAAGGAGGGGGTGGGCTCAAGCAGGTGTGCTTCCCCTTGGCTGAGCTCCGAGGCTCCCGGAGAAGTTGCTAAAATTAAAGCTGGAATCTGAAATTCAAATGAAGAGCGAACCTTTAATTAGACCCTGAATCTAATTCCTTACCCCCCTCGGCAGCGGGCTGTAATTTTAGCAATCAGTGCATTAAATATAAACCAGGAGACTGTGGTTGCCCACCACACAAAGCCCCTGGGCTCACGGGTGGCACTAAAGGACTCTCTGGCCAGCCTGGTACCCAGCCCCCTACTAGGACACTTTTTATTCCCAGCAGCCCCCAACTCTACCCAGGATTCCAATCCCTGGTTCTAAGTCACTGACTCTCTGGCCCTACCCCTCAGATACCTGTTGGGGGTGAGGGACAGCCCACTGAGGGGGCCTCCCTCCAGGAGGGACTGGGCTAGAGTCAGTCGGTCCAAAAGCCCAGCCGAGCCTGGCCAGGCCCGGTATAAATGACAGCACGCCCACATTTGCCGACTCCCCTGCTTGTTGTGTTGTTTTGTTTTTTTAATCTTTGCCAGAGGTACAGTTAGAGATCTTTCTAGACCATTTACTTTTAAATTACCAGCCAGAAGGTGGGGGTGGGGGAAAGAGAAGGAAGGAAAAAGTTCGCCAGCTGATAGCTTATCAGAACAGAATCCAAATGTCACATTAGTTGGGAAAGTTGGGAGATTAAATTTTCCAGCGCCCTTCATCTGCCGCTGACATTTCGGGGGCTTTCTTCTGCTGCACCTCCCCCTCCTCTGAGCGGAGCATGAGCGGCGCACGCCTCACAGGCCGCGGGCTCCCTGCACCAGCCCAGATGCTCAGCGGCTACGGCTGCCTGCCCTGGCTTTACCCGCACCCAAGGGCTTCAGAGGGTCCCCCCAGGATGGGCAGAGGGTGGCACACCACGTGGGGGGCATGGAAGGGCTGCAGCAGCCTGAATCTTGCTGTAGGAAATTCACCTTGAAGAGATGAAAAGGGTGTTCACCGGGGGCCCTTCAGAGCCTTGTCCCCCACGTTGTGCAGAGTGCATCTGACTGGGTGGAGAGACACAGTCACCCCCTCCCACAACAAGACGAAGCCTGGCACCAGCCTAGAGGTGGACCACGATGGGGGGGATGCCCAGGACACTGTGAGCAGCAGGGGCAGCAGCAGGCTGTGAGACCCGCCGGGGACAGGGGATGAACTGAGCCTCCGTGGAGGGCCAGCTAGGGAGCGGATGGAGGGTTGGAGTGTTTAAGCTTCCTTCTACCAGGGCACTGAGCCCCTAGCTCTGCTCCCTCTTCTGCCTCAGTCTCCATCTCTCCCTTGCCTCCCCATCTGGCTTTTCCCTCCTTGCCTGCACACCTGCCCCCAAGCCTGCCCCCGAGCCTGCGGCATCTGAGCTGTAAGTCACAGACCCACTCCCGCCAGCCTGTGGTGGTGGGCGGGGGCGCACTGCGCATGCCCGGACTGCCTGGCCGAGAGATGCCGTAATTGGCACCTGTCAGGCGACTGCGGCTCGTTTTAGAAAATCAACGGGAGCCCTTACAGTCCTGCTGCTAGCGGGCATGGCAGGCCCTCCCTCTGGAGGTCATCAGGTCTCAATGCTAGCCCCCAGCCCAGCCCTCCCTAGGTCTGCAGCCCCCGACTCGGCCCCTAGAGCTGACCTGCTGCAGGAGGTGTGTCCCTAGATGGGGCTAGAGCCCTCTCTCTGGTGCCAGAGTAAATCCATGCAAGGAATGGGCGGGAGCCAGTAGGGAACGTGGGGGTGCAGAGCTCCTAGGAGGGGCTGCCAAGGCCTCCCTGCGGTTGCGCAAGGCACGTCCTTGCAAGCAGAAGTCTGCAGCCCTCGCCTTCTAACTGGTTCCACGATTCGCCTCTCTCACTGATAATTGGTTTGCAAGGATGTGGGGAAGGGGTCGGTTTGGTTTTGGTTTTAGTATTTGTGCATGGTGGTGGGTGGGGTGGGCAGGGGCAAGTGGAAGTCACAAGCCTTCTGGTGAGGGGTCACCCTGCGTCTATCTGTCCCTGTCTCTCCATCTGTCTGTCCATCTAGCCCTTTGTCTCTGACTGCACTAGCCTCTGTCCTTGAGATGCCCCAATCTCCTGGACTCTGGCTTTCCCTGCCCCTGCCTGGAGGCCTGTCCAGTCCACTCACTGTTTTCCAGCCCTGACGCTGCTGGGGGTGGGGGGCTTTCTGCAGGATGACCCTGAGAGTGAGGATGTGGAGAGGGGGTCCAAGACCAGCACCCTAAGACTGGACTTCATCGAGGACCCAAACTTCAAGAACAAGGTCAACTATTCATACGCAGCCGTGCAGATCCCCACGGACATCTACAAAGGCTGTGAGTGCGCAGCGCGGTCGGGACAGCTCCCCACCTCTCCACCTGCCATGGGTGCAAGACCCCTGGGGACCGCAGGGTAGTGCTGGAGGTAGTACCTCCAGCCCCCTCCGCCCGAGGTCATATGCGCACCTCCGCAACTCCCACGTGCAGGCATCCAGGCCGAGCTGCATGCTAACCTCAGCCAGCTACAAAGCACGGAGCCTCTCGCCCTGTGCACGCACGGTCTTCAGCCCGTGTGTGCACACACAACCACACCAACACGTGCACACACATGCTATTCCCATACACTGGGCCGAGTCCTCTAAAACAGCTCCTTGCCACCCTCCCCTCTCCCTGGCCCCATTCTGAGTGGCTGAGAAGGTCCCACACACCAGGTAGACACAGGGTGCCACTCTTCACTCACAGACACCGGCCCTATTACACCACCCTGCTCCTTGGCACAGAGCAAAGGGGTGGGAAGGTGGTTTCCAGCTCAGAGCAGCAGGGGCAGAGGGATTGGGAAGAGATGGTTGAGATTCCAAGCCCCAGGGACAGGGCAGCTTTGCATAATGGGTAAAGCAGATTGCTAGAGCTGGATGGATTCAAGTCAGACATGAAGAGGAACTTTCTGAAGAGCTTGGGAGATATAATGAGAGCAGGCCAACAAGCAAACACTGGGTGGGGGGCTCCAGCAGCAGGATATAAGGCACTGGGGCCTGTTGGGCCTTACACAGTCCAGTGGGCACCTATAGGAACCTGAGAATCCAAAGGGCCCACTGGGCTAGGGGTCTTGAGGCAAAGGTCCCAGAGCTACTGCATAGGCTCCAGAATGGAGGGCATCCCCCAGCATCCTCCAAGAGACCCTCCACCCTCAGGGTCAGCTAGGCCTTCTGAGCAGCCTTAGGGGTGGGGGAGGATGCTCCACCCCCTCAAGGGCTGCCCAGAGGCCACCTGCCCGAGCCAGTCGAGGGGCACTATCACAGGCAGGCACGCTAATTAAAACAGGAGCCACACCGCCCTCCCCTGTCACCCCTCGCTACCCACACAAATTACATTTTATATGTTTTTTATTTACTGTGTCACTTTTAATTAAATCTGTAATCGCCTGCCTGAGGGGGCATGGTCCCCGTTTCCCAGCTCAGCTTGATCTGAGAGTGTGCGCATGGGTGTGGGCGTGTGCGCAGGGTGGAGTAGCGAGCACTTTGGGAGATGGGCTGTGTGCACCAGTGTGTCCCACAGTGAATGCATGTGTGTGTGAGGTCACAGACAGCCACAGGGACAGTCGCCCGGAGCAGGGGTCTTCGCTTGGCTCTTTTTTTTTGCGGTACTGGGGATTGAACGCAGGGGCATTCTACCTCCGCGCTACACCCCCGGCCCTATTTTTTATACTTTTAGTTTGAAACCGGGTCTCACGAAGTTGCAGAGGGCCTCGCTAAGGAGTGAGAGAGAGAGAGAGAGAGAGAGAGCGAGAGCTGAGGCTGGCCGCGAACCCGGATCCTCCAGTCTCCGCCTCCCAAAGTACTGGGATTACAAGCGTGCGCCACCACGCCGACCTGAGCCAGGGACATCCCAGCCAGAGGGGCTTCCAGGATGTTCTGCTCTGCAGCCTCGTATGGGAAGCGCGAGGCCAGTGAGGGCCAGGTAGACTCCCAGGGCAGCCAGTCCTGGGCAAATGCTCCAGGGCCTGACTTTCTTTTTCCCTTAAAGAGAAAAATAGAAATTGTTCAACTCACTAAGTTTCTAAATCAGGAACAAGACCATAACATAGTGTTCAATAGGCAGAGCCAACGCTAGAAATGGGTTTTGTTTTCACATTATGGTCAGTTAAGGGGAGCCACAGGGACGCAGAAGGGAGTGGGAGCAGGGGAGGAGGAGCTGGGCAGCAGGCAGGACGCGGCAGAGCCCACGCTGCAGGGAGAGCAGGTAGTAGTGTGTGTGTGTGTGTCAGGGGGGTCTGCCTTGAGCAATTATAAATCACAACTCCAAGCCAGGAGCAATGGCGCAGGCCTGTAATCCCAGTATTTGGGAGGCTGAGACAGGAGGATGGCAGGTTTGAGGCCACCATGCGATAACTTATTGAGCCCATGCTTCAAAATAAAAAATAAAATGGGACTGGGGGTGTAGCTCAGAGATAGAATGCCCCTGGGTCCAATCCCCAGTATAAATAAATAAATAAATAAATAAATAAATAAATAACAACTCCAGCTACTGGGAAAAGAGCCCAGCCTTTGGAGGGCCATCCCTGGTTCCCTCTTGGGTTTTTTGTTGTTGTTGTTGTTGTTGTTGTTGTTGTTGTTGTTGTTGTTGTTTTTGCGGTACCGGGGATTGAACCCAGGGGCGTTCTACCTCCGCGCTATACCCCCAGCCCTATTTTTTATACTTTATTTTGAAACCGGGTCTCACGAAGTTGCGGAGGGCCTCACTAAGTAGAGAGAGAGAGAGAGCTGAGGCTGGCCGTGAACCCAGATCCTCCGGTCTCCGCCTCCCAAAGTACTGGGATTACAAGCATGAGCCACCACGGCCGGCTTCCTGGTTCCCTCTTGGGATGACTCTGATGGGGATCAGAGGGGTGATCTTCACCTAGGGAGAAAGGAGGTGGGGAGACTGGAGGGGAGAAGTCACGGTTCCTAGGGACGGGGGAAGGCACAAAGTCCTCCAGAAGCAGGTGTCTGCCCCTGTTTTTCTGAGCGTCCAAGAATGAGATCTTCACACTTGAGAGCTTGTGCCCAGACACACGGTGGACAGACTTAGGGGTGCCCTGGTAGAACAGTCAGCAGGACGGAGGCCAGGCCTGTGGGAGGAACCTTGCTCTGTGAGGGTGTGGACAGGTGGGTCTAGCCAGCGGGCCACACATGCAGCAGCAGGGGTGGGGGTGACAGGTGGCAGGGGGTTGAGAGCAGGACCCGCTGGTGACCTCCTGTAGGTACAGAGGGGCATGTGAGTGAGCATGTGCACCCTGTACCCATGGGAGCAGCAGGGTCGCTGGGCAGGTGGGTTTGGGAGTGAGGGGCTTCGCACATCTGGCTGGAAACGCAGAGGGTAGATGCAGGTGTACCTCCTGGTGGTGCAGGCTGTGTGCGTATGAGTGTGTGTGTGTGTGTGTGTGTGTGTGTGCAAGGGCACGTGCCTGTGTCGGAGCAGGATACTGGCACTGTCCCTGCCCCTCCAACAGCCCCCACCTCTGCCCCTGCCTGCTCCCGGCCCCAGTTGATTAATCATGGAGCTGAGTGGCTTCCAGCTTATCAGGTAGCTTAATAGCTGAATAATTCCAGCCCCATCAGCAGGCCCTTAATTGCTTTCTTGTGGCTGCGGCCTGGAGTGCATGCTGAGTGGGTGAGCTCCCGGGGGACCAGCCATGAGCTCCAGGCAGCATGCTGGAGGGGGGACCCAGCTCACACTCCCTGCCACCTGGAATGCCCCTCTCCAGGAGCCACAGGCCATGGCTGCCCTGCCTGCTCATGTGGAGCCCTGGTGAGGGGCAGGCTGAGCTGATCCTTTGACAGCTTGGACTGGGTGAGGACCAGGAGCTCTGCCTGGGGGAGCGGATACAGCCCCAGCGGGGCCCTGGGAAATAAGGGACAAGTCTGAACAGACAGAACACGGGAGACCTTCTGAGTGGAGGGCTCGAGCAAGAGTGCTGTGGTGGCAGTTTTGGCAGGGACAGTCCAGAGCTCGCCACCCCAGCCTCCTGCTCCCCCCCCCCCAGCCACGGTCATCCTCAATGAGCTGAACTGGACGGAGGCACTGGAGAACGTGTTCATCGAGAACCGCAGGCAAGACCCCACGCTGCTGTGGCAGGTCTTCGGCAGCGCCACGGGAGTCACCCGCTACTACCCAGGCAGGTGCCAGCCCATCGCCCGTCCACCCAGCACCCCACCTTGCTCCATCTCCCAGCCCACCCACCCTGGGGTGCATGGGACAGGATGGCTACCCAGTAGGCTGCGGCGACCCAGCCAGCCCCTTCACCCTCTCCTCCCACAGCCACCCCATGGCGAGCCCCCAAGAAGATTGACCTGTACGACGTCCGGAGGAGACCCTGGTGAGCGAGCAGGGGGGCCTGGGCAGGGACACCCCTCAGCTCCCCACCTCTCCTGCCTCTCCCCTCCCTCCCCATATCCAGGCCTCCGAGCAGGGCGCAGCCAGCTCTATCCAATTTTCATTTCACACATCGTTGCCACTGGAAAATGGATCCCATCACCCAGGCAGGCCTCCCAGCTGCCTCTGCCTTCCCGTCCACCACCCAGTACCCCCACCCCCTCAAGACTGAGATCAGACCAGTGGGGGTGTTCCCAAGGGTAGATACCACCTCCACGGGGCTGCCCAGCCCTCCCCACCCACCTGAGCCCGGACTCCCTGCTCTGTGCTCTGCCCTCTCACAGTACCTCGTGGCTTTTCTCCCCTGCTCCATCCCAAACACGGTAGACTGCGCCCTGGGGCCGAGGACCCAACAGCTCTGAGGCCAGGGGACTGCCTCCTGCCCCCACTCTGGATCACCAGCTCCCCCACTGGGGGATTGTTTACTTGCGGAGAGACCAGATCACTCTTGTCACAGGCAGGGACTGTCTGTTTTATTAAGTGGTCTTCCTGGTACCCTGACCCTGTCTGGCCCACGCAGTGGGGGCTCAGTAGAAACCCGGGACTCAATATGTGGGTAAAGGAAGGAAGGTCCCGGCAGGGCTGGCCCTAACAGAGGCTTCTCCCGGGCAGGTACATCCAGGGGGCCTCGTCACCCAAGGACATGGTCATCATCGTGGATGTGTGAGTGGGCAGCCGCGGGCAGGGCTGGGCCCGGGTTGGGAACATCATGGGGAAGGAAGGGCAGGAGCTGCCTGAGGCCTCCCGCATGGCCAGCCCCTGCCTGACCCCCCCAGGAGCGGAAGCGTGAGCGGCCTGACGCTGAAGCTGATGAAGACGTCTGTCTGCGAGATGCTGGACACACTCTCAGACGATGACTACGTGAACGTGGCTTCGGTGAGTGCCGAGGCGGTGGGAGGCGGGGAGCTGGTCACCCCCAGCCCTCTGCTCCTGTGACTGCCACCAGCCCGGGGAGACAGCTGCCTGCCCTGGCCGGCGAGGCCTCTCACCACCCTCCTGTCCCCTCAGTTCAACGAGAAGGCACAGCCTGTGTCCTGCTTCACACACCTGGTGCAGGCCAACGTGCGTAACAAGAAGGTGTTCAAGGAGGCGGTGCAGGGCATGGTGGCCAAGGGCACCACGGGCTACAAGGCCGGCTTTGAGTATGCCTTTGACCAGCTGCAGAACGTGAGCCCCACGGGTGGGCAAGTGGGCAGCCGGGGGCGGGCGAGGGCCCAGGCTTGGTGATGCGGGGAAATCAAGATGGATGGCCTTGTTAGCACGAACAGGCAGCTTGGACAGATAGCACCATCTGCTGTGGGGGGAGGGAGGCCCTGCCCTGGACCAGGGAGGGGCTGAGAGCCACCTGACTCCACACTCGCCCCTGCCCAGTCCAACATCACGCGGGCCAACTGCAATAAGATGATCATGATGTTCACGGATGGCGGTGAGGACCGTGTGCAGGACGTCTTCGAGAAGTACAACTGGCCCAATCGCACGGTGAGGCGCAGCCCAGGCGGGCTGGGGACAGGGGAGGGCTGTCCTCCAGAGGCTGCAGCAGTAACCTCAAGCCCCCACAGGTGCGTGTGTTCACCTTCTCAGTGGGGCAGCATAACTATGACGTCACCCCCCTGCAGTGGATGGCCTGCACCAACAAAGGTACCTCGGATGTCACCACCAGGGGGCCTGCCCGCCATGTCCTGCTGCCAGCTGTCCATCCATATGTCCAGCTGTTTGTTCATCCACTGTCTGTCCATTTTTCCACACGTATGGCTGTCCGTTGCTCTGCCTATCTGATGAGCTAACTTGTGCATCTGACCAAGCATCTTCCTGCCCATCTGGCTGTCTGTCCCTTGTCCATCTGTCTCCCAGCTTGTCTGCTCCTACGTCTGTTTGCTGATCAATCCGTCTCTGTGCACTTGGGCCCAACTGCTAGGTGCACTCTGAATGTCACTGCCATCCAGAAGGAGGGACTTCAGGCTTCAGGCTCCTCCCTCTGCCCCACCCCACCTTGCTCTGCTTCCGTAGGTCCCTATACTCATCCCCTTTCCATAGCACCCATCCCAGGGACAGGACAATGGCAGGGAGCACAAAGGGATAGAGTTTGGGGAGGTGACACCAAAGATAAGGAGCCTGAAGGACAAATCAGGGCCGCAGACCTACCACAGGGACAGGACCCCCTGTGCTGTGGGTCCCGCAGCGCCAACCAAGCCCACCGCTGCCTTGCCTCCCTTCACAGGTTACTATTTTGAGATCCCTTCCATCGGAGCCATCCGCATCAACACGCAGGTGAGACTGTGGGGGAGGCCGTTCCCCCCAGGCCCTCACTTCCCTGCGGTCGCGCTGTGCAGCGGCTGCTGCAGGCCGAGAGCGCCCCCTGGTGGCGTCTGGGGCACAATCCCGAAGCGTGGGGAGGAGGCGTTGGGAGAGCGCTCATGACCCCTGCGGGCCCCTCCCCAGGAATATCTAGACGTGTTGGGCAGGCCCATGGTGCTGGCGGGCAAGGAGGCCAAGCAGGTGCAATGGACCAACGTGTATGAGGATGCACTGGTAAGGCTTCTGGGCAAGGAAGGGGGCCTGGCGGCCTTCCCCCAAGGATGTGCCCTGAGCCCTGTGGGCAGGGCGGGCCACAGGAGACCCCATCCTTCTCCTCTCCCTCCAGGGACTTGGGTTGGTGGTAACAGGGACCCTCCCTGTTTTCAACCTGACCCAGGATGGCCCTGGGGAAAAAAAGGTGAGGTTCCCACTGGAGGAAGGCCGGACGTGCCTGGGGGGTGGGGAACGTTGGGGATGCCTCTAACAGGTCTGGTGATGGAAGAGGGATAGGGCGGCCTGCCAACTGGATGGGGCAGCTGCCTGTGAGAGCAGCTTGAGGCTTTGGGTGTGGGGGTCCAGGCAGGGGACTCCCCCATAGAATTGAGCCCATTCCAGACTCCCTGTACCTCCGCTCCCAGAACCAGCTGATCCTAGGTGTGATGGGCATCGATGTGGCTCTGAATGACATCAAGAGGCTGACTCCCAACTACACAGTGAGTGTCCACCTGCCATCCGCCGACACAAACTAGGCTTAGCAGAGCAGACCAGTGGGGACCGCAGCACCTCCTTAGAGACCTCTGAGTTCAGCAGGGAAGGCTTCCTGAGGAGGTGACCTTCGCCTAGCGCTGGGGTTGGCAAACTTTCTGTAGAAGGCCAGGCTGTGCGTATTTTAGGCTTTGCTGGCCTGGATGCCCATTTCATACTCTGCCATCCTATTGTGAAAGCAGCCACAGCCAAACATAAACAGACACACGGGCAGAGCTGTGTCCCTGCACAGTCTTACTCATGGATGCCAGTTTGTGAATCTCAGATCATTTTCATTTATCATGAAATACAATTGGTACTTTTATTTTCTTTAACCATTTAAAAAAACATAAAAACTAGCCAGGCACAGTGGCACACACCTGTAATCCTGTAATCCCAGTACTTGGGAGGCTGAGGATCACAGTTTTGCGATCGCAGGTTTGTGGCCAGCGTCTGCAACTTAGGCCCTCCGCAATTTAATGAGACCCTGTTTCAAAATAAAAAATAGAATAGGGCTGGGGGTGTCGCACAGAGGTTAGAATGTTCAATCCCTAGTACCACAAAATAATAATAATAATAATAATAATAATAATAATACAAACTGCTGGGTATGGTGGTACATGCCTATAATCCCAGTACTTGGGGAGCTAAGACAGGAAGATCACAAGTTCCAGGCCAGTACAGTAACTTAGTAAGACCCTGTTTCAAAATTCACAAATAAGAAATAAAAAGATCCAGGGGTGGAGCTCAAATATAGAATGTCCCTAGGTCCAATCCCCAGTACCACAAAAAAATAGAAAGGGTTGGGTTGGGGGTGTAGCTCAGAGCATCCCTGGGTTCAGTCCCCAGAAACACACACACACACACACACACACACACACACACACAGAGCCAGGCATGGTGGTGCACTTATAATCCCAGTACTTGGGAGGCTGAGACAGGAGGATCGCAGGTTAGTGGCCAGCCTCAGCAACTTAGTGAGGCCCTCTGAAACTTAGTGAGACCATGTTTCAAAATAAAGAATGAAAAATAGGGCTGGGGATGTAGCTCGGAGGTAGAATACCTCTGGGTTCAATCCCCAGTATGGCAAAAAAAAACATAAAAGCCATTCTTAGCTCAGAGGCAGATAGTATCAGGTGGCAGGTGAGACTTGGCCCCTGCACCTAGGCTGGGGTGTCCTGTGCAGGAAGGAGGGGACGGCATACACTGGAAGCAGCGGGAACTCTGTGCTAAGTCCTGAAGGTAGAAATAGAATGGTGTCAGGGGAGGAGCGGGGCCGGCCTCTAGTTAGGCAGTGTGGGCCTCAGCGTGGAAGGGGTGGGAGGTGGGGCACGCGTGACAGCACTCTTAAGCCTGAGCCCTGTGAAGCCCCTGCTTGACCCTGGGCGAGCCTCCAGGCGCAGGGAGAGCACTCAGAGGGAAGGGCTGGGTCCAGGGTCCCTTCCACCTGGAAGGGGAGCCCCAGGCCCATGGGATTCCCAAGAGTCTCCTCCCCTCGTGTTCCACTGAGATGGGACAAAGAGGGGGCACAAGTCAGCGGTAGCAGTGGCGGGGCGGCGGTGGGGGGACAAAGCGGTACAAAAACAGCAGCCTGTGGGCCCTGGGAGGCTGAGGGGTCAGGCTGGCTGGCAGTTCCCTGGAGACAGCAGAATGCTAGCCACTCGGCCTGTCGGCCTTGGCAAGGGCTGCCGTGTGAGGGGCATCTGGCCCGCAGGCCCGGCTTGAGAGGCAGGCTTATTGGCCGTGTGACAGGTGGAGGCCCTTGGCCCAAGGCAGGCAGACAGCACCCCTCAGCAGGGTGGAAGGCAGAATGGGGAAGAGCGCCAGAGCCAGGGGATCCCTGCCCAACCCTCCGGACCCTGAGCCCCCAATCTGCACCCCCAGCTTGGAGCTAACGGCTACGTGTTCGCCATTGACCTGAATGGCTATGTGCTGCTGCACCCCAATCTCAAGCCCCAGGTGAGCCAGGTGGGGCGGCATGGAGGGCGGGTAAACCCCCCTCAACGGACGCCTGACTTCCCATTCCGCCTCCCGCAGACCACCAACTTCCGGGAGCCCGTGACCCTGGACTTCCTGGACGCAGAGCTGGAGGATGAGAACAAGGAGGAGGTGAGGCGGGGCAGGGCTGGGGACAGGGAGGCAGACACAGCGCAGAGGAGGGTCACAGCTCTGGCCCTTCCAGATCCGACGGAGCATGATTGATGGCAACAAGGGCCACAAGCAGATCAGAACGCTGGTCAAGTCCCTGGATGAGGTGAGAGGACAGGGGAAGGGGGACAGGGAGTGGGGTGGGCACCCTCCTACCCGCCCCCGCACCTGGCCTGCTAGCCCAAGAACCTGACGCCGCCTCCTCTCCCAGAGGTACATAGACGAGGTGATTCGGAACTACACCTGGGTGCCTATAAGGAGCACCAACTACAGGTGAGTGGGCCAGGGCCAGACAGGCATCCGACCTCTTCTTGCACCCTGCCATCCTCTTGTCACCCCCACCTGAAGGGTGTCCCTGGGTGCCCACACCGGAATAGCATCTCAGCACCTCCTGCTCTCAGCCAGCGTCAGCCTCGGAGCAGGTCCCCCGGGGGCCAGGCGCGGTCAGCATAGGCTGTCCATTCTGAAATGCCAGGGGCATCGTCACACCCCAGGACCAGCCCACAACTGCCTCTCGCCACAGTCACACGGCCCCGCTGTTGGCAGCTCCCACAGGGCCCGAGACCCAGCCGCCATGGCAGCAGCAGCTCTCTGACAGCCTTGTGCCCCGTGGGAGGTCTGCAACTGGCCAGGGGTGGCTGGGCAGGCCAGTGCAGGGGAGGCCGAGGGTGGGGGTGGGGTGTGGGTTTGCTTTGGGCCTCCAGGGGAGTTGGGGAGTGGAGGGCTCAGGCCCCCCGGGTGTCTAGGCCCTGAATCTCCCAGAGACAGGTGGGGGAGGGGTGCTGGTGTGGCCTGCCTCTCCCCAGCGGTGACCTGCGCTCCCTCCCTCCTCCCCAGCCTGGGGCTGGTGCTCCCACCCTACAGCACCTTCTACCTCCAAGCCAACCTCAGCGACCAGATCCTGCAGGTCAAGTGTAAGTGGCCCAGCCCTGCCTGCGCCCTGCACCCCGCCTCCACCCGCACCCTGGCCGGCCCCAGGCAGCAGAGCCAGCCGCGCTTGCTTGCCGGCAAGGCCGCCCCTCCTGCCCAGTCTGCCCAGCCCCAGGCACCCGCAGGCTGGGCCCGGCCTTCGAAAGTCTGTGGAAATCTGCATGCTCGCCTTTTCTCCAATTTGGTTCCAGAACATTCTCTCATGGTTTCCGTTGAGGTTTCTGTTTTTGGTTTCTCCTACTCCGTGTCTTCCCTCCTTAGCCTGCCTGCCCTGACACCCCTGGGGGCTGCATCCTTGGAAGACACCCCCTCCCTGCTCAGCTCTCCCACCCTGTGGTGCCACCTCCCAGGGTCTCTCTCCCTCTGCCCCCTGCCCCCACTCAGGTCACGCCCTCCCTCATCCCCTCCTCTCTCCCCTTCTGCATCTTCTGCCTCTCTCTCTCTGACCTCCCTGCACCCCAACTCCCTCCTCCTTCTCTCCCCCTTCCTTCTTTCTCCCTCCCTCCTCTCTTTCCCCTCCCCTACCTCACCTCCTCTGCCTCCCTCTCTCTTACCTCTCCCTTCTTGCTTCCTCTACCTCTCCTCCACTTCCCCCATTCCTCCCTTTCTCCCCAGCCAGCATCCCTACCTTCTCATGCTCGCCCAGTCTCCCCAGGGCCTCACACCCTCCTCTCTTCCCTCCTCACTCCTGGCCTGCTCCCTTCTTCTCCCTCTCCTCCTTCCCTCTCTCCTTCACCTCTGCATCCCCCCTTCCCCCTCTTTTCCTCTCTCCTGCCTTCCCCCTCTCGCTCCTCTGCCTGCGCCTCCTCCCTGCATGCCCGGCTCACCCTGGGCCTCTCGAGAGGCCCGGGTCTCAGGCTTGGCCCGAGGTCACTGGGAGGGAGGCTGGGGCTCCGGCCCCACCGGGTGCCCCCCACCTGCCTGGCCGATTGGGGCTCATCTCCTTTGAGTTTTCTTGCTCTCTCTTTCTCTCTCATGTCGTTTTTTGCAAGAAGTTTCCTTTCGGTATGATGATGAGACACAATATTTTCATTCAAACAGCCATTGAATAAAATATTGTTTGTGCCCCTCCCCTTCCCCTCCCCCTTTTCGTTTGTTTTTGTGTTTGTGTTTTTGTTTTCCTCGCTTTCTCTCTTGGTGGACTGTCCCAGTGCCAATCAGCAAACTGAAGGGCAAGTATATTCAGAACCAGTGCACCCTCCTCTCCCCACCCGCCCGCCCTCACGCCCCTGCTTGACCCCCTCCCTGCCCAGGACCAGCCACACCCTGCCCTCCAGGGCTCCCCTCCCAGCATCCCCTGGGCTCCTCAGTTCTTGCCTCTCTGATCCCTAAACCCTGTTAGAGCCAGGGGCCCTTTTCCTAGGCCTGCCTGCAAGGCATTCTCCAGCCTGTTCCCAGGGCTCCGGCTAGGGCCCTTCCTTGTGCTCTCCGCTCCCTGTGGGAAGGCATCTGCCTCCCTCACCTTCTCCGTCCCTCCAAGACAACTCAACAGTGGGTACAGGGCTGGAGGCCTGTCCGCCACCTCCCACCCAGCAGAGCAGGGAGCTTGAGATGCAGGCTTATGTGAGGCTCGGGAAAGGGCCAGGCCTGCAAGGCCCCCACTAGGATAGCTCTCCCTCCTCTGATATCTGGCAGCGGCTTCAGAAGCTGGCTGCCCTTCTTAGAAGGAAGACAGAAAGCCTCGGAAGCCTTGTGCCCTGACACTGGGGCGGAGGGGCCCCCAGGCAGGTGCAGGGCTGAGGGAAGAGCAAGGCTGACCTGCAGTCCCAGACGCTGGCCTTGGTGCTGAAGGCCTTGTGCCCAGCCATTCCCACTGCCTCCTGAGACTCTGCTAAGGCTGCCACCGCCCCGGGGCACTCTGCTCCTGCCGAGGGCCCAAAGGCATCCCCTGAGAAATACAAGCAGACTCAAGGCCCGCAGACCTGGCCAGGCATGAAATGGGATCTGTCTGGACCCCAGGGGCCAGCAAAGGAGCTTGGAGGAAACCAGGCTCAGTGTGAAGAAAGAGATGCTGGCATTCCAAAGTGCCCAAGCCAAAGAGACTTTGGGAAAGGTGGGTGGTAAACCCCCCTAGGCCCTGGCAGAGAACAACGAGGGCGAAGGGGCAGTACACAAAGGTCTCTGCCCCTGCCCAGAGAACTGCCTCCAGGGAACCCTTGGCAGATGGGGCACGGAGAGCCACAAGGGGCGTCCCCCTGACCTGAAGCAGGAGCTCCTGAGACACCATAGGGGCCCGACCAGCCTAGTCCAGCAGAGGGAATATAGTGGCCCCATGCCCTGGGTGGAGGTGGGGGTGCCCTGCTCCCACTGGCTTGAGTTGTCTTTTTCTCCTGGTCTCCCCATCCCACCCAGTGACCCCAGAACTGCAGGGCCCTGGTAACCATGACGACCATAGCATAGTCTCCCTCCCTGCTCCTTCTCCCTCCTTTTTCTTTCTCCTCCCTCCCCTACCCATTCCCCTCCGGCTTGTGTCCAAACCCTGCCTCACAGTCCTATCAGAAAGGAACAGTCCAACCAGTGACTTCCCAGGCCCTCTAAGCACCCCAAGTCTCCCCTGCCCAGAACCTTGCAGTGCATCATGGGAAGATTTGGGTGCAGGGAAAATCCCTCTTCTGCACAAATAAAGCCCTAGGGGTAAAAGAGAGGTCAGGAGGTGGGTGAAGATGGGAGAGGAAGGTAGACTATCCAAGAGCAGAGGGGCCCCTCCTGGACACAGAGCAGCAGGGTGGCTCGGCCAGCTGGGCAGGAGGGGCCACAACAGAGCCCTGTGCCACAGCCTCAGGTTCCCTCACTCTGCCACACAAAGACACACACACACTCTGCGCATCCACACTCACACATATGTGCAGCTCAAGAGCCCAGGGCACCGGCCCAGTTAGTGGACCTGTCCACAGGCACCCCCAGCCTTCCTCCCTGGCTGCTCTGAGCCCGACATGTGCTAGGAAGGGAGGAGACCCTGTCCTTCTCCACCTGCCCCTCGAGCCCCGGCCTAGGAAAGTGGGCGCACAGTTTCCAGCACCACCCCATCCCCGTACCCAGAGGGTCTCCCTTCACCCAGCATCCTGTCCCAGGGAGGCCCCCCAGACCACCACAATGCACTGAAGCCCACCCCAGCTGCCTCACCCGTCTCTGGTTGGACTGTCTGTGCCCGTGAAAGCCCCCCTCGGTTTGGCCATGTTGATGCCTGACACAACAAAAGCGAGACCTACCAAAACGCAACCGCTGTGGCAAAGAAAGAGATCGAACGAATCCGCAGCCAAACCAATTCCCTTCCTCGAAGTCTCTCTGGAGGCGAAGGAAGCTCAGCATGCGGTGTTTTTCCATTATGGATGTGATAAGAGCAAGACTGGCGCCTCCCCCAGACCATGCATATATATAGCAGTGTGTGTATATATATATGTGTGTGTGTGTGTCCGTGTATATGTGCTATACAGCCGTATGGGAGCATATACAACCACGCCAAGGGACTCACTGCCGACAGAGGACCAGGCCCGGGCAACATATTGGCTATAACTGCCCTCCTCCTGCGATGCTGTCTGTCGTCTCCACAGGCCCTCCACCCCTCCCACCCTCCCGCCCCTTCTCTCTGGCGCAAATCTGAACATGGAAGTGGCGGGTTCCCTCTTTGCTGGTGTCTCCCCTCCCTCCAGCTGCCCTCTCCCCGCCCCTCCAGCCCCCATCAGCTCTGAGCCCCCTGGCCTCCAGCCTCCCCAGCCCCCGCCGGATAACCCCCCGTTTCTGTTGCAGATTTTGAGTTCCTGCTCCCCAGCAGCTTTGAGTCTGAAGGACATGTTTTCATTGCTCCCAGGTAGCTTGCGTGTGGCCTTGCTGAGGTGTCCTCCCCCACCCCCACCGCCCGGCCCGCCTCCCGCACTGCCGCCTGGAGCTCTGTGTGTCTGTCCTGTGCAGTGTCGCCCCCAGCCCCCCATACATAGCCCGGTATGTGTGGCTGTCTGCATACCCAGGCCATGTAGCCGCACCAGGCAGCAGTGGCCAGTGGCCCCACAGCCCACCTCCCAGTAGGCCCGGGGCAGGAGGCCCCTGGACTCTCTGCTGACCCGCCCTACCCTCCCAGGCCACCAGGGAGGAACCCCTTCCGCCTTGGGCTGCCCGTCAGCGGCACAACCCTCGCTGGGCGGCTGCTGCTCTGGCTTGTGGTACCCTGCCCATCCCCCCTGCACCCCATCCCTGTCCTGTGTTGGTCAGTGTTCGTGTAGGTCTCGGGGCTGAGCCAGCCAGAGCCCCTGTCGGCAGTGCCCGCAGTGCCAGCAGTCTAGGTGTGGCGGCTCACTGAGGAGGGGGAAGAAGTGGGAAGGAGGGTGGGGCCTCGGTGAGCTGCTCTGGCGAGCAAGAGTTCAGGGGCCAGAGCAGGTCCAGGCCTGGACCATCCCCAGAGTGCACACGCAGTGTGTACGTACACACATCCTCATGCACATGCCCTCCGCCTTCGGCCCACATCTGAGGAGGCCGGGGGCCCCTGGGTGCTGAAGCCCTCTCTTGTGACCCGGGTGGTGGATGAAGGCAGGTGGGTGCAGTAGAGCCCCGTGGCACTCCCAGGCACCACCCGGGGGCTCTGGGCACTCCTAACCTCCGTGCGTGCGCACGTGCGTGCATGCACCGGCTCCTCCATGACTCTCCATGTAGATGTACGTTTGTATTTGTGAATCATTGTGTACGTGTGTAAGAGTCCCAGTGTAAGAGTGGGGTGGGCTCTGTGCACTAGTGACTGTGGACATGTGTGACCTGTGTGGCCCTTAGGAAGCTCTCTGAGGGAAGGGACAGTGTTTGTTTTTGTCACCTCTGTATCTTTGGCTCGGGAGAGCTCAATAAATGTGTTGGGGAGGCTGAAACAGGAGGATGGCAAGTTTGAGGCCAACACACAGTAACTTGGCAAGACCCGGTTTCAAGATAAAAAATGCATAAATACAAAGGGCTGGGGTGAGCCAGGTGTGGTGGTGCATGCCTGTAATCCCAGTATTTGGGAGGCTGAGACAGGAGGATCGCAGGTTCAAAGCCAGCTTCAGCACTTAGCAAACCCTCTGCAACTTAATGAGACCCTGTTTCAAAATAAAAAATAAAATAAGGCTGGAGGTATAGCTCAGAGGCAGAAAGTCCCTGGGTTCAATTCCCAGTACCACCAAAAACAAAAAAAGGGGGCCTGGGGTATAGCTCCAAGGTAGAATGCCCCAGTACCCCACCATACACACACACCAAAAAAAATGTCAGGCCAGGCATGGTGGTACATGCCTGTAATCCCAGTACCTGGAAGGCTGAGACAGGAGGATTGCAGGTTCAGAGCCAGCCTTAGCAACTTAGTGAGGCTCTCAGCAAGTTAGCAAGACCCTGTTTCCAAATAAAAAATAGGGCTGGGGGTGTAGTTCAGAGGTTGAATTCCCCTGGGTTCAATCCCCAGCACCACACACACACACAAAAAAAAATGTCGGGTGAGTGAATGAGGGACCCCACAAATGTGAACGTGCGTATCGTGTGTATGATGTACCCTGAGCAGAGCTGTGTGGGTGTCACTCTGGGTGTGTCAGGTATGGCCTCCAGTCACAGAGGCACCAGGTGTGCACTGCACAATGGCTCTGGGGGCCAGGGAGTGAGTGGGGACTGAGACCCAGTCCTGGGTGCCCTGTCACAACCTGGGGAACTAGCACATTGTTTAAATTCCTAGAGTTGCTGCCATAGAGGCCAGTGGGGAGGCTCCTGGTGGCAGGGGTGCAGATGAGGGATTGGGCAGGAGAGATGGCTCCATCTCTCAGTGTGGAGGGACTGCTCCCCAAGACGTCCTGAAGAGCAGAGCCTCGAGGAGGCCCCACCACACCCCACAGTCCCCATGTTTTCTGGACAAAGAGCCTGAGCCCAGGGAGGGCCTTGAGGAGGTGAGGGTTCAGCCTGGCCACCTCGGGGAGAAGAGAACATCAAGCAGGGGAATGGCCAGTCTGCAGACCCACTGAGTCCCCAACACCTCTGGCAGGATGCACAGTGAATCTCTGAGCGAGCTGCCCCCAGGAGCAGAGCCAGGGAGAGGCAGGATGAGGGCCTGGACTCTGGCTGACAGAAGCCAGTGCTGGTACTCGGTCCTGCCTCGTGCCCATAGCAACACTGGCAGGCACACAGGTGGATGAGCCAGCCACCAGGCATTCCCCGAGGCCTCCCGGGTGCACCCTCTGGGCCCAGCTCCACAGGAGAGATGGGACGCTCTGCAGGGCCAAGCCCAGGAGACAGAGCCACCAGGGTGGAGGAAGCTGACCCTCTGCCTGCCCCGACTCAGCCCCAGCAGCCTGCAGGCACGTAGCAGCTGCAGCCTGTGAGAACACGCGTGCTCCTCCCTGGGGCCCGGGCTTCTCAGCGAATGGCCAGGCAGCCTGGACCCCCCTGCCCTGCCAGCCCCCAAGCCCACTCTTCTTGCCCCTCCCCACCCCAGAGAGTATTGCAAGGACCTGAATGCCTCGGACAATAACACCGAGTTCCTGAAAAACTTCATCGAGCTCATGGAGAAAGTGACTCCGGACTCCAAGCAGTGTGAGTGTCCGGCAGGGCGGTTGGGTCTGGGCGGTGCCCGGGCGGCATGAGGGCAGCCCCCAGGAACCTGGAGACTGGCAGGTGTGGAGATAACACAGGCCCAAGCCCAGGCCTGGGGAAGGCTCCTAGTGGAGCCTTGGGACCAGGGCGTGGGTGGGCAGGAAGTTGCAAGACAACACCCCCCACCCTGCCCTTCGGTTCCAGGCAACAACTTCCTCCTGCACAACCTGATCTTGGACACGGGCATCACACAGCAGCTGGTGGAGCGCGTGTGGCGGGACCAAGATCTCACCACGTAGGCACTACCCAGGCTGGGGGAAGGAGGCCCTGCCTGCCCAGCAGGTGGCAGGCCTGTGACACCCCTCCCTGCTGTCCCCAGGTACAGCCTGCTGGCCGTGTTTGCTGCCACAGATGGTGGCATCACGCGGGTCTTCCCCAACAAGTAAGTCACCTACTTGCTGCCCCACGCCTGCCCCTGCCTAGGACTCTGCCCCATCCTGCTGCCTGGAGGCCTCACAGTGCTGAGACCACAGCCCCCCACAAACTGCCCCTTCCCCATTGAGCTCTGCCTCTCTCGGCGCTCCAGGGCAGCTGAGGACTGGACAGAGAATCCTGAGCCCTTCAATGCCAGCTTCTACCGCCGCAGCCTGGATAACCACGGCTATGTCTTCAAGCCCCCACACCAGGACGGTGAGTACCCGGTGGCCTCCCAGCCAGGGCCAGGGGAGGCTTTCTGTGGCCCCCTCAAACATGCCGTGACCGAGACACAGTCAGAGAAGGCTGTGTCGAACGTGGTGGCCTGTGATCCTGGTACTTGGGAGGCTGAGACAAGAGGATCGCAGGTTCAATGCCAGCCTCAGCAATGCAGTGAGACACTCAGCACTTTAGCAAGACCCTGTTTCAAAATTTAAAAAAATAAAATAAAAAAGGGATAGGGGTGTAGCTCAGAGGTAGAATGCCCCCGGGTTCAATCCCTAGTGCCAAAAAAGAAAAAAAACCCACTATGTTGAATGCTGGGTACTTAAGCTGGGTCAGCCCTGGGTCGGTGGGGCCCAGCTCAGAGTGGTCAGTGTGGCCCCCAGTCCCCACTCCTGACTGTTCCCCCCCAGCCCTGTTGAGGCCATTGGAACTGGAGAATGACACAGTGGGTGTCCTCGTCAGCACAGCTGTGGAGCTCAGCCTAGGCGGGCGCACACTGAGGCCAGCAGGTGAGTGCCCAGGACGGAGGTGGGGAAAGAGGCAATGGGCAGGGTGGCCCAGGGTCACACTAATGGCCCCTTGCTCTCCCCCACAGTGGTGGGCGTCAAGCTGGACCTAGAGGCTTGGGCTGAGAAGTTCAAGGTGCTTGCCAGCAATCGTACCCACCAGGACCAGCCTCAGAAGGTATTTGGAGTAGGCATACTGGCACACACCTATAATTCCAGCACTTGGGAGGATGAAACAAGATGATCACAGGTTCAAGGCTAGCCTCAGCAATTTAGGGAGACCCTGTTTCAAAAACAAAAGGGGAGCTGGGCGTGGTGGTGCATGCCTGTAATCCCAGTACTTGGGAGGCTGAGACAGGAAGATATCAGGTTCGAGGCCAGCCTCAGCAACTTAGTGAGACCCTGTTTCAAAATAAAGAATAAAAAATAGGGCTGGGGGTGTAGCTCAGAGGTAGAATGCCCCTAGGTTCAATGCCCAGTATAGAAAAAAAAGGGGGGAGGGAGCTGGATGTGGTGGGATTACATGCCTGTAATCCCAGTACTTGCGAGGCTGAGACAGGAGGATTGAAGGTTCAAGGGCAGCCTTGGCAACTTAGTGAGACCCTGTTTCAAAATAAAAATAAGTCAGGCATGGTGGCACACGCTTGTAATCCCAGTACTCGGGAGGCTTGAGACAGGAGGATCACAGGTTCAAGGACAGCTTCAGCAATTTAGTGAGGCCCTCTGCAACTTAGTGAGACCCTGTTTCAAATTAAAAACTAAGAGGGCTGGGGGTGTAGCTCAGAGGTAGAATGCTGTGAGGCGTGGTGGCGCATGCTTGTAATCCCAGTACTTGGGAGGCTGAGACAGGAGGATTGCAGGTTTGAGGCCAGCCTCAGCAACTTAGTGAGGCCTTCTATAACTTAGTGATACTGTTTCAAAAATAAAGAATAAAATAGGGGGTATAGCTGGCAGGTAGAATGCCCCTGGATTCAATCCCCAGTACACACAAATAAAACAGAGCTGGGAGTGTAGCTCAGAGGTAGAACCCCTGAACTCAGAACCCCTGAGTTCAATCTCTAGTACCAAAAAAAAAAAAAAAGTATTTGGGCAGTGGAAGGGGCATTGGCCCAGCAGTGCCCTTTCTGGAGTCCCCAGGGACCTCTAACAAGCCTCCCACTCAGTGGCTCCAGCACCTTCCTGCAGGGACTGCTGCAAGTGGCCTGGGGGAGCAGATATAGGAAGGGGGATGGGAGGAAGGCTGGTGGGCGCCTTACAGTCCTCGTTCTCTGCCCAGCAGTGCGGCCCCACCAGCCACTGCGAGATGGACTGCGAGGTTAACAACGAGGTGCGTGCACACTAAGCCCACCCCAGACCCCAGCTGCTCCCACTCTCAGACTCCCCGGTCTCAAATGTGACTCCTACCCGTCCCTTAGCCTTTGGGTCTCGGCACCCCTACCCTGACCTCACAGCCTTACCAGGACTGGGGGAATAGTGCCCCCAACTCCAGCCACTGGATTGCCAGGGCCTGAAGTGAAGGCCTAGCGCTGGCCTCTCCCTGTTTCCCTCCCCTCCCCACCTCTCAGGACCTACTCTGTGTCCTCATTGACGATGGCGGATTCCTGGTGCTGTCAAACCAGAACCACCAATGGGACCAGGTGAGGGCAGACGAGGGCAGAGGAGGGCATGGGGGTTTGAGCCTTGTGGGCCTGGCACTGCCAGCCCTGTGACCATGCTCCCTCCCGGCACCCCAGGTTGGCAGGTTCTTCAGCGAGGTGGATGCCAACCTGATGCTGGCACTCTACAACAACTCCTTCTACACGCGCAAGGAGTCCTACGACTACCAGGCAGCCTGCGCCCCCCAGCCCCCTGGCAACTTGGGCGCTGCACCCCGGGGTGTCTTTGTGGTGAGACCCCACCTCTGACATCTGAGAGCTGGGGGTGACCTAGGGTGTGGATGGCGGTGGCAGCCCACGCCCCTCTCTTCCCCTGCAGCCCACCATTGCAGACTTCCTTAACCTGGCCTGGTGGACCTCTGCTGCCGCCTGGTGAGTCCTGGGGGAGAGGGGGAAGAAGGTGCTCCCTGCCCTAAGGGCTCTGGAGAGAAGCGGCAGCAGCAGCCAGGCGTGCTGGCGCGTGCCTGTAATCCCAGCACTTGGGAGGCTGAGGCAGGAGGATTGCAGGTTTGAGGCCAGCCTCAGCAACGCAGCGATACCCTGTTTCAAAATAAAAAAAAATAGGGCTGGAGGTGTAGCCTGGAGGTAGACCGCCTCTGGGTTCAACATCCAGTACCAAAAGCGAGAGAGATTAGTGGAGCAGGGCGCTGACCTCCACTGACCACCCCCACCCGGCGCCCTGTTCCCTGCAGGTCTCTGTTCCAGCAGCTTCTCTACGGCCTCATCTACCACAGCTGGTTCCAGGCGGGTAGGTAGGGCTTGGAGGTGCCCCCTCAAATTCAGGTCCGTAGTCAGAGGGAGGGCGGGGCTGTGGCAGAGCCAGGCTGAGGTCGAGGAGACCCCGTGCCAGGGTCTGTGGGCGGGGCTGAGGCGCTCTGGGCCCCGCAGACCCCACGGAGGCTGAGGGGAGCCCCGAGGCGCGCGAGAGCAGCTGCGTCATGAAGCAGACCCAGTACTATTTCGGGTCGGTGAACGCCTCCTACAACGCCATCATCGACTGCGGAAACTGCTCCAGGTGCTCGCGGGGGGCGGGGCGCGGCGGGGCTGCGCGGCGGGGCGGGGCGAGGGGCGGAGCGAACCTCCAGGCCCCGCCTCCCGGTGTCCCCTGCAGGCTGTTCCACGCGCAGAGGCTGACCAACACCAACCTGCTCTTCGTGGTGGCCGAGAAGCCGCTGTGCAGCCAGTGCGAGGTCGGCCGGCTGCTGCAGAAGGAGACTCACTGTATCCTGTGCCCCGCGCCCCGCGCCCCCCGCCCCGCGCCCTCGCTGCCGCCCCGCCGCCTCCTTGACTCCCCACCCATGCCCAGCGGACGGCCCCGAGCAGTGCGAGCTGGTGCAGAGGCCGCGCTACCGGAGAGGCCCGCACATCTGCTTCGACTACAACGCGACGGTGAGCGGGGCAGCGGCGACAGCACGACTCACGACCTGCGCCCGCCCGCCCGCCCGCCCCGGCCGACCGGCTCCTGTCTCTCTCCGCAGGAAGATACCTCAGACTGTGGCCGCGGAGCCTCCTTCCCGCCGTCGCTGGGCGTCCTGGTCTCCCTGCAGTTGCTGCTCCTCCTGGGCCTGCCACCAAGGCCGCAGCCTCAAGTCCATGTCCTCGCTGCCACTCGTCGCCTCTGAGCGCCCCACCCAACCCCCAGCCTCCTGGCCTCTCCCCTACCCTCCCGCCCCACACTCCCTCCATAGAGCCTCGCCCCTCCCTCACTGAAGGACCTGAGCTCTCCAGGCCTGCGCCGTGGGGTGGGGGAGTCCCAAAGGAGGGTACCACAGTCTTCGGCACCCAGGTTACTCACCGCTGAATTGTCCAAGTGTCCCCAGTCCCCAGAGGGCCGGGACAGGGAGACCACATGTACCGGTGCCAAACCAGGCCTCTGCTGCCCCCGTGCCTGGAGACTCCTCTGTGTAGGCGCCGCCTCTGCCTCGGCTGGACTCCTCTAACCTGGCCCTTCTGTCCCACCTAAGCCCAAACCTAATTTCCCTGAGAACTTTGGAGGGAGGTGAGATGGCAGTTTGAGACCTGTGCATCCCAGCTGAAATCGTGGCAGGAGAGAGGTTCTGGGGAAGCCCCCATGGGCTCCTGCCCCTTTCAGGCCTGCAGTCACACCCTCCTCTCCCAAGCCCTGCCTGCAGGTGTCAGTCAAGACAGTCTCACAATGACATCAGTTGAGACACAACCCCATACACACCTGGAACCCTGAGGGCAGAAAAGGCCTCATGGTAGACACTCCCCAGAGGGCACACGTGAACACAGAGACACACCACGGGGGCTCACGAAGCCTTACGCAGGGCCGGGGCTGGTGGGAGGGCTGGCACCTGCACGCTCTGTCTCCCGCTCACCGCCTGCCTCTAATCCGAGCTGCAGCCCAGCTGGTCCTCCTGTCTCTAAAGCTGAATGTCAAGCAGTGCCAAATGCTGGGGCAGGGGGTGAAGACCCCTCTGTCCCACCCCTAGCCACCAGTGTCCCCCAAGTGCCCCTCACCCTGCCAGGTGCTCATTGTAACCATTCCTCACTAGTGTCAGGCCCCCAGCAGGACCACATGCCGCTGCTGCACCCCTCGGCAGAGGAGCCCCCACCAGACATCATCCTTTGCCTTAGCAGGGGCGACTTGATCTCTCCTGGCTGGGCCATCCCAACCCTGATCTGGCCCTTACACACGGGCCTGTGCCCACTCCCTATGTCCTGTACACGCTCACACACACACACACACTCCCTGACCCTAGGAGGCCAAACTGCCCCTTTCCTGCTGAACACACATTGGCACGCACACACTGCACGCACAGAGGCTGGGCCTGGACACATCTCTTCAAACCATTCATTCTGGTCATTTCTCCCAAAGGCGTCCCAGCCTGGGGGCCAGGAGGGGACTGAGGGCAGGGGGGTGTAGCCACGGGACTCAGATGGACTGGGAGGAGGGGGGAGGGTGATGCATTAATTAATGGCTGCGTTAATTAATGTCACGTTGCTTGTTGCTTTCTCAGTATGTGTGTATGGTCCATGCCCGCTGCTGGTGCCAGGGTGGGTGTCCATGATACGTGCCCTGCCTGGATGTCAGCTGTGTCCTGTGGGGGCGCGTGTGTAACGTAGTGTAGTCAGGTGCTCAATGGAGAATATAAAAGTAAAAAAGAAACAAACGTATACAGAAAAATAAATATATATTTTAAGTTTAAAAAACAGAAAAACAGACAAAACAATCCCCACCAGGTAGTTGTCCAACCCCCAGCTGGGTCTGATCCCTCTCATCACCCACCTGACCTGGCTTTTCCCTCACCTCGGGCTGGGGGATTGGGGGGCCATTTCCTTTTCTCTGCCCTTTTTTTTTGTTGTTGTTCTATTTTGTACAGACAAGTCGGAAAAACAACAGCGACAAAAAAGTCAAGAAACTTTGTAAAATATCGTGTGTGTGATTCCTTGTAAAATATTTTCAAATGGTTTATTACAGAAGATCAGTTATTAAATAATGTTCATATTTTCACTTCAAACAGTTTCCATCCGCTGTGTCGGCCCTGGGTGAGCATTGGGTAGCTGTGAAGACAAGTAGCCATGACCCAGAGTTCCACCCTGCTCTGTTGGGAGTGAAAGCAGTCCTGGTCCCTGGTGGCCACAGGGCGTGGGCTTCCAGTGCCTGAAGAGCCAGGCCCTTGACATGCTTTGTTTTATAGCATCTCACAAGCCTCCAAGAAAAAGCTGTCTTTAAAAAAAGATAAAGAGCCGGGCGTGGTGGCGCACGCTTATAATCCCAGTACTTGGGAGGCTGAGACAGGAGGCTCGCAGGTTTGCGGCCAGCCTCAGCTACTTTGGGAGTCCCTCCACAACTTAGTGAGACCCTGTTTCAAAATAAAAGAATAAAAAATAGGGCTGGGGGTGTAGCTCGGAGGTAGAATGCCCCTGGGTTCAATCCCCGGTACCACAAAAAAAAAAAAAAAAAGAAGAAGAAGACAGTCATAAGATGCCAGTTCAGGCTGGAGTCTGGCCATCTGGTCAGACATCCGGGTCCTGAGAGATCCTCCACCTGGAGCTCAAGGCTCCTGTCCTGCTGTCCTAGGGAGGCCAGGGCTCCCGGCCAGGGGAGGTCAAAGGCCAAGTCACTTTTGCAACTCCTCTGGCAAGCCCTTCAACTTGTTTTTGTTTTCGTTATATGGTACCGGGAATTGAACCCAGGGACATCCTACCTCTGAGCTACACCCCCAGCCCTATTTTTTATTCTTTATTTTGTTTTTTGTGGATTTTTTTCTTTTTTGTGTGGTACTGGGGATTGAACCCAGGGGCATTCTACCTCCAAGCTACACCCCCAGTCCTATTTTTTATTCTTTATTTTGAAACAGGGTCCCACTAAGTTGCGGAGCGCCTCACTAAGTAGCTGAGGCTGGTTGCGAACCTGCGATCCTCCAGTCTCAGCCTCCCAAGTACTGGGATTACAAGCGTGCGCCACCACGCCCGGCTTGGGAAGTATGTTTCTAATACTGCATGAGGCATACATATGCCAAAAAATGTGAAACACGCTAATAATAAAAACTTATTCATTGTTTATCTAAAATTCAAACTTAACAGAGCACCCTATATTTTTGGGGGGTACTAGGGATTGAACCCAGGAGCATTCTACCTCCCAGCTACTCCCCCAGCCCTATTTTTTTTCATTTTTATTTTGAAACAGGGTCTCACTAGGTTGATGAGAATCTCACTACTTGCTGAGGCTGTCCTTGAGATTGCGATCCTCCTGTCTCAGCCTCCCAAGTACTGGGAGTACAAGCATGTGCCACCACGCCCGGCTTTCCTGTATTTTGATTTGTTAAATCTGGGAAACTGACTCTGATGGATGTCATCTATTGAGGACCAAGATCCCAAAGATAAAGAGGGTCAAGGCCCTTTGTAAGCTGGAGTGCTATGCACACATGAGTACTTGTACTAGGATCATGGCTGAAAGGAAAGGATTCTGCACTTTATAAAAGTCCCTTGTCAAACTGGGCATGGTGGTGCACACCTGTAATCCCAGTACATGGGAGGCTAAAACTGGAGGATCACACATTCAAGGCCAACCTCAGCAACTTAGTGACACCCTGTTTCAAAATAAAAAATAAAATAGGGCTAGAGGGTCTAGCTGAGAGATAGAATGCCCCTTGGTTCAAACTCCAGTAAAACACACACACACACACACACACACACACACACACACACAAATTCAGCTGGCACACACCTGTAATCTCAGTACTTGGGAGGCTGAGACAGAAGGATCACAAGTTCGAAGCCAGCCTCTACATTTAGCCCCTCAGCAACTTAACCAGACCTTGTTTCAAAATAAAAAGTAAAAAGGGTTGGGGGTGTAGTTCAGAAGGAGAATGCCCCTGGGTTCAATCCCCAGTACCAAAAAATAAAAAGTAATTCAACAGGAGGCTGAGGCAGGAGAAGCACAGGTTCACGGCCAACCTCAGCAACTTAGTGAGGCCCTCAGCAACTTAGTGAGACCTTGTTTCAAAATAAAAAATAAAATAGGGCTGGGGGAGCCAGGTGTGGTGGTGCACACCTGTAATCCCAGTACTTGGGAAGCTGAGACTGGAGGATTGCAGGTTCAAGACCAGCCTCAGCAACATAGCAAGGCCTTCAGCAACTTAGTGAGACCCTGTTTCAAAATAAAAAATAAAAATAGGGCTGGGGGTGTAGCTCGGAGGTAGAATGCCCCTGGGTTCAATCTCCAGTACCAAAAAAAAAAAAAAAAATGGGCTGAGTGTGTAGTTCAGAGGCAGAATGCCCCTGGGTTCAATCCCCAGTACTGCCAAAAAATAAAAAGTAATTCAATATATAACAACAACAAAATCACAGGAAACAACCTGCTAGAAGCCACTGTGGTATGAAGTGAGGCCTGGCCTGCTGGCCCAGGCTCGTGGGAAGACCTCTCTAACTCCAGTGACAAGCAGTCTCTGATGGGGTCACTGAGGCAGCCCAGCCTTGCACTTCTGAGGGAGAAAGCCCTGGGTTCATGGCAGTTCCACATCACTTGGAAGGAGGGCAATGCGCGTACCCAAGGTGGACTGGCATCTGACACCCCTGTCCCCTTTGATCCTTATGGTAGGAAGGTCTCATCACCACCGCCATTTCAGAAAGGTTCGGGAACTTGGCCAATGTCACACAGCCGCCAAATACCATAGTAAGGATTCTGGCTTTGGTCTGGCCCCATTCACCAGACCAGGGGAGGCTCAGGGAGTCCACAAACACACCATGACCATTCAACATCCTCGCTCACACACTTGCCCACGAAGACACACTGCAGCCAGGCATGGTGGCGCACACCTATAATCCCAGTACTTGCGAGGCTGAGACACGAGGATCTCAGGTTCACGGCCAGCCCCGGCAACTTAGGCCCTACGCAACTTAGTGAGACCCTGTTTCAAAATAAAAAAGAGCCGGGCGTGGTGGCGCACGCTTGTAATCCCAGTACTTTGGGAGGCAGAGACCGGAGGATCCGAGTTCGTGACCAGCCTCAGCTCTCTCTCTCTCTCTCTCCCTGTCTCTCTCTCTCTCTCTCTCTCTCTCTCTCTCTACTTAGTGAGGCCCTCCGCAACTTCGTGAGACCCGGTTTCAAAATAAAGTATAAAAAATAGGGCCGGGGGTGTAGCGCGGAGGTAGAACGCCCCTGGGTTCAATCCCCGGTACCTCAAAAAAATAAAAAAATAAAAATAAAAAAGAAGTCGGGCGTGGTGGCGGCACAGGCTTGTAATCCCAGTACTTGGGAGGCTGAGATAGGAGGATTACAGGTTCGAGGGCAGCCTCAGCAAATTGTGAGGCTCTCATTAACCTAGCGAGACCCTGTTTCAAAATAAAAATAAAATAGGGCTAGGGGTGTATCTCCGAGGTAGAATGCCCCTGGGTTCACCAGTGACACACACACACACACACACACACCACACACACACACACACACACACACACACACACACACACACAAAGTAAAAAATAAAAAGAATAAAATAGGGC
>PVJS01016472.1:16453-37545 GCA_004027185.1 Glis glis | reverse complement strand
GGGGCGTAGCGCGGAGGTAGAACACCCCTGTGTTCAATCCCCGGTACCGCAAAAAAAAAGCAAAATAAAGTATAAAAAATAGGGCCGGGGGTGTAGCTTGGAGGTAGAACGCCCCTGGGTTCAATCCCCGGCACTGCAAAAAAAAAAAAAGAGGAAATTGAATGTTTATATTTGTATCTCAAATCAACTGGCAAGAGCCCAGAATTTCAAAAGGACAGAATCCAAACATTTTTTATTTTCATTTTATTTTATTTTATTTCTGTATTTATTTATTTATTGGAACTGGGGTTTTAACCCAGAGGTTCTCTACCACTGAGCTATACTCTCAGCCCTATTTTATTTTTTATTTTGAAACAGAGTCTCACTAAGTTACTATGTACTTGCCTCAAATCTATGATCCTTCTATCCTAGCTTCCCAATTACTAGGATTATAGGTGTGCACCACCATGCCTGGTTAAAACCCAACCATTCTTATCTTCATTTTTTTGTAGTATTCCTCTTAGATTACAAAAAAAAAATTTTTTTTTGCGGTACTGGGGATTGAACGCAGGGGCATTCTACCTCCGTGCTACACCCCCAGCCCTATTTTTTTTTATGCTTTATTTTTGAAACCGGGTCTCACGAAGTTGCAGAGGGCCTCACTAGGTAGAGAGAGAGAGAGAGAGGATATATATAGATATATAGATAGATAGATCGTGCACGCATGCACGCTGAGGTTGGCCACGAACCCGGATCCTCCAGTCTCAGCCTCCCAAAGTACTGGGATTACAAGCGTGCGCCACCATGCCCGGCCTGCAAAAATAAATTTTAAAAAATAAATCCAGCCTTTCTATGCTTTACTTCAGCCCACTGAGGAGCCTGGGCTGCAGCTCAGTGGTAGAATGCTTGCCTAACATGCAGGAGGCAATGGGTTCCATCCCCAGCACCAAAATAAAATAAAAGGCTACTGTTGGTTTTTTGAAAAGATCTGTTATAACATTGAAAAAATTCCTCAAAGAAGCATTTCAGTTAGATTCTGACAAAAGAAGGCTACCCCACCTTCTGAAAACTTGGTTCTTCTCCCTTCCCCTGCCTTCCTCCTGGCCCAGCTCTCAGGCCTGCACAGCATGCCCTGGCCACTTGGGCTTCATTAGAATTCGCTCCTCCAGCACACCTTCTCTTCCCCATCAGTGGAAAATCTGTACACGGCCCTGCGCAACATTGACAGGAGTGAGATGGTGAACATGCTGGAGGGCTCGGGCAGGCAGAGCCGCAACCTGAAGCCCGACCGGCGCCACGCAGACCGGGACTACTCGCTGTCACCCTTCCAGATGAATGGTGAGTGTCCTCTGCACCGAGGCAGGCACTGCTGCCCACCTGCCCGCCCGACCCAGCTCTCCTGGCCCCTCCCTGGGACCCTGGCGGGAGGTTAGATCTCAGCAGTGAACTCCTCCTGCAGGGAGAGCAAAGGCAAGCCAGAGAGACAGGAGGGGGAGGGGCGCACCTGTGCAGGTGAGCATCCCACAGGTCCCCTGCCTCTGTGACCACATGCACAGCGGCCCCCAGGACTCACCCCCAGCAGGGCCTGCTTTGGTGGGAAAGAGCTTGCTTGTGGTAGCAGCTGACCAGACCCTCACCCCTACAGTCCACAAGCATATTGTGTAGCTCTTGGCAAGGCACGGCCCTCTAGGGGGCCTCAATGTCCCTATCTATAGAATCTTCAACAGTCAGGAAGCAAAGGGCAGGGGGTTCTGGCCCAAGGTCCCAGTGAACTAGCTGCACAACATTTAAGAAATCCTGTGGTTAGAAAAGCGTGGTGGCACAAGCCTGTAATCCCAGTACTTGGGAGACTGAGACAGGAGGAGTACAGGTTTGAGGCCAGCCTCAGCAACTTAGCAAGATCCTGTTTCAAAATTTAAAATTTTTTGCCGGATGTGGTGGCGCACGCTTGTAATCCCAGTACTTGGGAGGCTGAGACTGGAGGATCCGGGTTTGTGGCCAGCCTCAGCTACTTAGTGAGGCCCTCCGCAACTTAGTGAGACCCTGTTTCAGAATAAAAAATAGGGCTGGGAGTGTAGTTCGGAGGTAGACTGCCCCTGGGTTCAATCCCCGGTACCGCAAAAAAATACATTTTTTTAATCTTAAAAAGAGCTGGGGATATAACTCAGAGATAGTATGGCCCTGGGTTCTAACTCCAGTACCACACACACAAAAAGAAAAAGAGAAAGAAAAGGAAGAGAGAAAGGAAGGAAGGAAAGAAGGAAGGCCGGCCTGCCACCGGGGCCACTTCGGAGGCCAGGTGGTTCCCTTGCCTTTGAGCCCAGTCTCCCTCCCGCCTCTCTCTCTCCCTCTCTCCTCATCCCATCTGTCGCCCCTCACTCTGTGGTGTGGCTCGGCATGGTGCCCGTGGAGCCGCAGCCCTGGAGGCCCAGCCTTTGCGCCACACCACAGCCCATGGCATGAGGAGCAGGGCCTCAGGCTCCCCATGCCTTCCCTTCCCTAGCTGGGGGGCACCAAGCAGAAGCCCCTCTTCCCCTCGCCCAGCCTGGGGATCCAGGAGGCCCGGGTTCTGGTCCTTTCCTTCCCACCCACTCCCCATGTAGCCCAGCCACCTTCTGTCCTTTAAAATCAGCCAGCTGTCTTAGATCCCTAAGAGTCCTACAGACCTGGAAAAGAAATGTAACTCCGTGGTACGTCTTCCTCGGGTGCCTGCATGGCGATGTCAGTGCTCCCCAACTCCTGGTCTTCAGGACCGCCCTCACGCTGGCCGTGTGGGGCCTGTGTCACCAAGGTGGAGGCCAGGCACGGGCCTCCAGCATGCCGAGCCCACCCCGGTCTCTCTCCTGCATCCCCGGTCAACTGAAACACACCATCTAGTGTAGCTGGGCGTGGGTTCATCTTCTATCAGTCACTCCCTGTCGCCTCTCTCTCCTGCCTCTGACCTCATCCTGACCTCTGGTTCACTCATTCTCTTGCACTTCCTGTCTCCACTGTCTCCACCTGGGCCGGTTGTGTGAGAGCTGCCCCCTCCCCTGATGCATGGACAGTCCTCCTAGCCCTCCCCCATGGCCGTCTCCATGGGCACTTGTGTACACGTGTGTGCACAGCCTGGCATGTGTGTCGCCTTATAGTGCTGCGATTGCGTGTGCTCCACTCACTTCAGATGCACCATGAAGGGCAGATAGCAGTCCACCCCCACAGGGATTGCACCTGCTCCCCCGAGGGTCCCGGGAGGGAACAGTGCGGGACGCAAGTAGGCCAGTCCCCTTTCAGAAAGGAAGAGAGCCGGGCGTGGTGGTGATACCTGTAATCCTAGTACTTGAGAGGCTGAGGCAGGAGAATCATAGGTTCCAGGCCAGCATCAGCAACTTAGCGAGGCCCTATTTCAAAATAAAAGGGGCTAGAGAAGTAGCTTGGTGGTAGAGTACCCTTGGGTTCAATCCAAGAAAGAAAGAAATAGAGAAAGAGAAGAAGAGAGAAAAGAAAGGAAAGAAAAAATGAAAGGGAGAAAAAAGCAGTTGAAAAATCCTGCAAAATTCTAGAAATCCAAGACACTGGTCCCTTTCTGAGTGACATGGGCATCTTGGTATCCCTGTCCCCACTGTTCCCTGTCCCCAAGCCCTCTTGCCCTTCACTGTCTTATGAAGCAAGCATGGTGCTCTTCTGGAATGTTCCTTCCTGCTATTTCAATCAAGTCAAACACGAAAGAGTTAGATTTTCTGTACCTTAACTAGATACCTACAGAAGTATCAGGTCATAGCCGGGCATGGTGGCGCACACTTGTAATCCCAGTACTTGGGAGACTGAGGCAGGAAAGATCCGAGTTTGCAGCCAGCCTCAGCTACTTAGTGAGACCCTCTGCAACTTAGTGAGACCCTGTTTCAAAATAAAGGATAAAAAAAGAGGGCTGGGGGTGTAGCTTGGAGGTAGAATGCCTTGGGGTTCAATCCCCAGTACTGCAAAAAAAAAAAAAAAGAAAAGAAAAGAAAAAGAAGTATCGGGTCATTAGAATTCCATGCATCCGGAGCTGCAGGCAGCCTGGAGACCTTCCTCCCCGCGTGGGCCTGGGCCGCGGTGGAAAGGCCGCTGCTACAGTAATTCAGCCCGTTCGGCAAAGACTTTTCAAGCTTAATCACATGCCAGGCACTGTTCTAGGCTGAGGAGAGAAACCAGTCCTCAGACAGAAACAAAACCAAAGGAAACAAAACAAAACTCTTCCTTCAGGGACTCCGCCTTCCACATCAGGAGAGCCAGCAGATACAAGACACGTGAGGGGATTATATAATGTGTCAGCAAGTCACCATAAGTGAGGGAGTAAAGGGGTCAGGGGCTGATGGCCAGGGAAAGAGGGAAACATCAGGGAGGAACATTCCAACATTCCAGAAGAGTGCCACGCCTGTCTCACAGAACAGTGAGGGGCCAGAGGGCTGAGGACAGGGAACAGGAGACAGGGCAGGTAGGGAGGCCTGAGGGGCCACAGGAGGCCGCCCTATAGACTATCCTGAAGACGTTGAATTTTGTTCAACGGGTTTTGAGCAAAAGAATAACATGATCTAACTACATCTTCAAAGGATTCAGCCAGGCATGGTGGTGCCTGCCTGTGATCCCAGTACTTGGGAGGCTGAGATAGGAGGATCACAGCCTCAACAATTTAGTGAGATTCCATTTCAAAATAAAAATATGAAAAGGGCTGGTGGTGCAGTTTAGAAGTAGAACACCCCTAGGTTCAATCCCCAGTCAAAAAAGGAAGAAGAAGAAGAAGGAGGAGAAGGAGGAGGAGGAGGAGGAGGAGGAGGAGGAGGAGGAGGAGAAGAAGGAGAAGGAGAAGGAGAAGGAGAAGGAGAAGGAGAAGGAGAAGGAGAAGGAGAAGGAGGGAAGGGAAGGAAAGAAAGAAAGAAAGGATGCTTCCGTCCTTCCTGGCTTCCCCAAGTGCCTCTCGCCCCTCTGCTGCCCCTGTCCGGCGGGTGTCCTGACAAGCCCAGGCTCCAAGCCCTGCATGCACCGAGCAGACTCTCAAGACAGATGCCAGATATTCATTCATCCCACCTTTCTAGGCACACTGGCCTGGAGAGGAAGAAGCAGGGGAGTAGAGGTTCAGTAGGAAGCAGCAGCCTCCTGCGTGGTCCCTGGCTCTCTCCCAGGCAGGACTGCAGCACAGCTTGCCCTGGTAGCGGCCTAGCCCTGTGCATGGATAGTCACCTTACCCCATTTCTCAGCTTGTCTGAGGCTCCTCCTGAGGCCGTGGGGACCCAGGCAGTGACTGTTTACATATTTCATGTCAGTCTGAGAAAAGCAAGTGAGGTCAGGGAAGTAGGAATCCTTCCAGAGGGGAAGTCCCCCCACCATGGCTCTTCTTGTTGCACCTGCATGCACTGGCTGAAGCAAGGGGATCATTTGAAAGGCCCGTGAACTGCTTCTGCACAGGAGGGGACTACTGTGTATGTCAATTCCCCCCAGGAACAGACATAAAGAAAAAGATTGCCTATAATACACACACACAAAAGCAAGCTCCTGAAACTGGAACAGACTTCTCATATGAAAAAGAAAAAATGTCTGGGTGCGGTGGCACATGCCTGCAACCCCAGTACTTGGGAGGCTGAGTCAGGAGGTTTGAGGACTGCCTCAGCAACTTAGTGAGATCCTCAGTAACCTAGCGAGACCCTGTTTCAAAATAAAAGGTGTATAGCTTGGAGGTGGAATGCCCCTGGGTTCAATCCCCAGTACCAAAAGAAAAAGAAAATGGGCAGCTCACATCCATGTCAGCTCCATTTGGTTTGATGAATTGAACAAGCATTTTATTTATATCAACTGTTAATGAATGTATCTAGTGAAGTGTGGCTCCTGTCCAAGGCCAGGTTTGCTCTAAACTTAAACTACTAGGTCGGGCGTGGTGGCACACGCTTGTAATCCCAGTACTTGGGAGGCGGAAACCAGAGGATCCGGGTTCGCGGCCAGCCTCAGCTACTTAGTGAGGCCCTCCGCAACTTCTTGAGACCCGGTTTCAAAATAAAGTATAAAAAATAGGGCCGGGAGTGTAGCTTGGAGGTAAAACGCCCCTGGGTTCAACCCCCGGTACCGCCCCACTAAAAAAATAAACTTAAACTACTAGGATAAGTATTACATCTGGTTTGGAGAGACCAGAGTGATGAGGTACGACTGCCTGACTATACTGTGCCCTGAGCAATATGTATGGTGGCCTTTTACCTGATTTCCCCAACATCGAACCCCAAATGACAGGCTGCATGAGAGTCCTAGAGAGACAGGCATTTCTGGAACTCAGCTTAGGACATTTGGTAGATCTAGTTGCCACCTGGTCCAGCCCAGACACCAGTGAGATGTTGCTCACAAGAATGTACTGGGCTGTAGTGAGTATTACTCTAACTTAGTAGTAATGATCCCCAGCACAAGGACTGCAGTGACCAAGAGATTCAAATCCAAGTCTGTGTAGGTAGGTTGGTCTTCTGGGAATGGGGGGGCAAGCATGCACCCTAAAGACCCCAGGAGTGAGAGAATGGTCGTCCAGCTGTATCTGAGGGGCTGTTTACAATGCATGTCATTTATGGCCAAGAAGGTGTGACATGGACTGGATATACTCTCCTGCTTGAAGCAACCAGGAAATGGACAAAATATATGAAACCATAGTTTTCAGGACATTGGATATCAGGCAGCAAAGGACAGTGACCCATGTGGCATGGGAAATAAAGGACGTGACTCCTCCAATTGTCAGGCTTACTGCCTTGAGTTTCCAGGAAAACCCAGAAGACTGCCTGATTGAAGAGCAAGCAGATTAGGCGACTAGAGTTCTCACAATAGAGGCCCGGAGAGGTGACAGCTGTACAGACCTGCAGAAGGTCCTCTGAAAGTTTCTGCTTGAGTATTAATCCAGCAGTCAAAAATTGAACATTCACAAACATCGATTAGGGGACAACAAAGGGTCTTGCCTCAGAAATGGGGAATAATCAGCTGGACATGGTGGCACACACCTGTAATCCCAGTACTCGGGAAGCTGAAATGGGAGGATCGAAGTCAGCCTCAGCAAGTAACAAGACTCTCAGCAACCTAGGGATTCCCTATTTAAAAAAAAAAAAGAGGGGGGCTGGGGTTGTAGCTCAGAGGTAGAATCCCCAGTACCATAAAAAAAAAAAAGATGTGAGCTGGGCATGGTGGCGCACACTTGTAATCCCAGTACTTGGGAGGCTAAGACCGGAGGATCCGGGTTCGCAGCCAGCCTCAGCTACTTAGGCCCTCCACAACTTAGTGAGACCCTGTTTCAAAATAAAGATAAAAAAATAGGGCTGGGGGTGTAGCTCAGAGGTAGAATGCCCCTGGGTTCCATCCCCAGTACCGCAAAAAAAAAGATATGTCCTGTACATGGGAACAAAAATAAGTATTACAGCAGATGTCTTACTGGAAACAAAACAAACAAGAAGATTACAGATTTAAAATAAACCATATCTTTAAAGAAAAAAAAAGAACAGGAATAGGGTGTATCTGAGTAGCAGTAGCCTTCTCTAGCATGTGCAAGGCCCTGGTTTTGATCCACAGCACCAAAGAAAAAGAAGGAGAAAGAGAAAAAGAAAAGACCAACATCTCTAAAGTAGCCTAGACTTCTATACCCAGCAAAAGTAACTTTCAAAATGATGACAAAGTAAAGACTTCTCCACACATAAAAAAAAATATATGAAATAATTTATCACCAGGAGAGCCACACTGTAAGCAATGTTAAAAAAAAAGTCCTTCAGGCCAAAGGAAAATAATATCAGACAGAAATGTGGATCTACATGAAAGAATGAACAAGCCCACACAATTTTAACTATAAGGATAAATACATAAGACTTATTTTCTCATTATTTAAATCTCTAAAGATAATTGAATATTTAGGAACTGGTCATGGTGGTTCACACCTGTAACCCCAGTATTTGAGAGACTGAGACAGGAGGATCACAGGCTTGAAGCCAGTCTCAGCAACTTAACGAGACCCTGTTTCAAAATAAAAAATTAAAGCTGGGTGTGGTGGTGCACTTGTAATCCCAGTACTTGGGAGGCTAAGACCGGAGGCTTAGCCTCAGCTTAGTGAGGCCCTCCGCGATTTAGTGAGATTCTGTTTCAAAATAAAGAATAAATAATAGGGCTGGGGGTGTAGCTTAGAGGTAGAATGCCCCTGGGTTCAATCCCCAGTACCACAAAAATAAATAAATAAAAATAAAAAGGGCTGGGGGTATAGCTCAGAGGGAGGATGCCCCTACCAGTACCGCGCACACACACGCGCGCACACACACACACACACACACACACACAGATAATTGAATATTTAAACAAAAAATAATAATGCAATACAGGATTTTTAACACATATAAAAGCAAAATGTACAATAATGGTAGCATAAAAGTTAGGACAGAAAAATGTAAGTATGCTGTGGTAAGGTTCTTATTCTGTATGCCGAATGGTATAATATCTATCATTCTAGGTAGACTGTGATAGATTTAGTATGTATATTTTAAATCCTAAAGCAACCACTAAAATAAAATAAAAATGTATAGCTAATAATACATCAAAACAGATAAACCAGGTCTCAATAAATCTAGAAGGATTCAAGTCATACACAGTATGTTTTTACCCCAATATAATAAATTAGAAATCAACAACAGAATATTTGGAAAATCCCAAATATTTAGAAACTAAGTAATATTCTTCTAAGTAATCCATAAGTCAAAGAATAAAGCAGAAGGGAAATTAGACAATATTTTTGTTTGAGTGAAAATAAAAACACAAAATACCAAAATTTATGAGATGCCACCAAAATAATACTGGAGGGACATTTTTGTGTGTGCATGGTGCTGGGGATTGAACCCAAGGCCATTCTACCTCTGAGTTATAACTCCAGTCCTTCTTATTTTTTGTTCAGAAACAGGGTCTCACTAGGTTGTTGAGAGTCTCGCTCTGTTGCTAAGGCTGTCCTTGAACTTTCGATCCCCTGTCTCCCAAGTACTGGAATTACAGGGGTGTGCCACCACACCCAGCTTGAGAGACATTTAAAGCACTAAATGTCTATATGAGAAAAGAGAAAAGTTCTCCAATCAATGACCTTACTTTCCACCTCAAGAAATTAGAAAAAGAAGAGCAAATTAAACCCAAAGATAATAGAAGAAAAGAAATAATGAAGACCAGGGTAGAAATCAGTGAAATTGAAAGAAAAGCCCTGGAGAAAATCAATGGGATCAAAAGCTGGTGCTTTGAAAAGATCAATAAAACTGATAACCCTTTTTTTCTGATCAGCCAGACTGGTCAGAAAAAAAGAGAAGACAAAAATTACCAATGTCAAGAATAAAAGAGGTGACATCATTACAGATCCTGTAGGTAAAAAAGGATAACAAAGGAATATTATGAAGTTTTATGATAATAAATATGAAAACCTGGATGAATTGACAAATTCCTTCAGATACACAAACTATCAAAACTTAGGAAGAAATAAACTTAGTAGCCTCATATACATGAAAGAAATTAAATTTAAAACTTTAAACATGTCCATGAAGAAAATTCCAAGCCCAGGTGGCTTCACTGGTGAATTCTACCAAACATTTTAGGAAGAGATAACTTATATAGAAATTTGGAAAGGAGATAATACTCTGCAACTAATTATGTAAGGCCAGCATTACCCTGATACTGAAAAAAAAAGACAAGAAAAAGAAACTACAGATCAATATCCTTTATGAACATTTATGCAAAAAAATCTAAACTAAAATTAATCTACATTCATATCTTGCACTACATGCCAAACTTAACTCAAAATGGATCATGCATTAAGTATAAAACCTAAACCTATAAAATTTCATGAATAAAACATAATAACAAACCTTGGAAATCTTGGGTGAGGCAAAGATTTCTTAAATATGACACAAAAAGTACATTCCATAGGAGAGAAACTTGATAAGTTGAACTTGATCAAAATTGGGAATTTCTGCTCTTTGAAACAGACTTAAAGAAAATGAAAAGACAAGCTACAGAGTGGGAAAAATATTGACAAATAATTATCTGATATAGGATGTATCCAGAACATAAAGAATTCTCGAAACTCAATAAGAAAACAGCCTTTTTTTTTTTTTGTACTAGGGGTAGAACCCAGGGGCATTCTACCTTCAAGCTATACCCCTAGACCTTTTGATTTTTTTTTTTTTTGAAACAGGGTCTCACTAAGTTGCTGAGGCTGGCCTGGAACCTAGAATCCTCCTGTCTAAGGTTCCCAAGTACTGGGAAGTGCACAGGCATGCACTACCATGCCCGACTCCAAATTTTAGAATGGACAAAAGATTTGAACACTTAACCCAGAATCTATACAGATGACAAAGAAGCACATGAGAAGATGTTTGGCATCATTAGTCATTAAGGAAATACAGATTGAAACTACAGGGAGGGCTGGCATGTAGCTCAGAGGCAGAGCACTTGCCTAGCATGCACAAGGCTCTGGGTTCAATCCCCAGCAATGAAGGAAAAAAAGAGGAAAAAAGCTACACGGAGATAAAATGACAAAAGCTAGAGCCGGGTGTGGTGATGCACACCTGTAATCCCAGTACTTGGGAGGCTGAGACAGGCATCGAAGGTTCAAGGACAGCCTCAGCAAGTAGTGAGACTCTGGCTTCAATTCCCAGTAACACACACACACACACACACACACACACACACACACAAGGAATGACAAAAGTTAAAGACTCACCACAGCAAGTGCGAATGAGGACATGAAAGAACCAGAATTCTCACACTCTGCTGGTGGGAATGTAAAATGGCACAACCACCTTGGGAAACAGGTTGGTCCTTCTTCAAAAAGTTAAGCAGACCCCTACCTGTGATCCAGCCATTCCACTCCAAGCTGTTTTCCCAAAAGAAAAGAAAACATATATCCATATGGATTCTCAGTGTTAGTTGTAATAACTTTAGCAGGTAAATGGGTGTATAGGCTCTGGTATATCCATCCAATGAGGTGAGGCTCAGCAACAAATATGGATGAATTACTGATATGCACAACAGCATGGATGAAAGCTAAATAACTAGGCTGAGTGAAAGAAGCCAGACCAAAAAGAGTACAAGCCGTATGATTCCACTTATATAAGATTCTGGGAAATGTGAACTAATGAAGAGTGATGGGAAGCAGATGAGTGACTGCCCGGGAATGATTTGGGTGGGAGGGCGGGGAGGGAGAAATGACAAGGAAGCCTTCCCGGGTGGTGGGCGTCCTCTCGGCTTATTGTGTAGACCTTTGTAGGGGTATCATGTGTTTGAACTTATCATATTATCCACCTTAAGTATGCACATTATTGTATTTAACTATACCCAGTAAAACTATTTTTAAAAGAGATTAATGGAGCCAGGTGTGGTGGCGCACACTTGTAATCCCAGTACTTGGGAGGCTGAGACAGGAGGATCGCAGGTTCAAAGCCAGCCTCAGCAATTTAGCGAAGCTCTCAGTGAAACCCTGTTTCCAAGTAAGAAATAAAATCAGGCTGGGTTGGGGGTGTAACTTGGAGGTAGAATCCCCAGTACCAAAAAAAAGAGAGAGACAGAGAGAGAGAGAGAGATTAGTGGCAAAACTGAGTAAAAAGACTACATCTACTAGCTATGTAACATTAAGCAAGTTGCTAAGCCTCTAGCTCTCTAGTCTATAAGGTAGAAATATTACTTTCTTTGTGAGGTTGTTGTGACTTTTAAAATAATATGTTAGAAGCCGGGCGTGGTAGCGCACGCTTGTAATCCCAGTACTTTGGGAGGCAGAGACCGGAGGATCTGGGTTTGCGGCCAGCCTCAGCTCTCTCTCTGTCTCTCCCTGTCTGTCTGTCTGTCTCTCTCTCTCTCTCTCTACTTAGTGAGGCCCTCCGCAACTTCGTGAGACCCGGTTTCAAAATAAAGTATAAAAAATAGGGCCGGGGGTGTAGCACGGTGGTAGAATGCCCCTGGGTTCAATCCCCGATCCGCAAAAAAAAAAAAAATGTTAGAGCCAAGCATGGTGGCACACAATTATAATCCCAGTACTTAGGAAGCTGAGACAGGATGATCACAGGTTTGAGGTTAGTGAGACCCTCTGGAACTTTGTAAGACCCTGTTTCAAAATAAAGAATAAAAAATTGGGTTGCGGATGTAGCTCAGAGGCAGAATGCCCCTGGGTTCAATCCCCAGTATAATAACATTAATAATATGGTAGATTTGCTTTGTGCTAAACAGACGCTCAGTAAATGATGGAAGTAAGATAATAATGCTTGCAAGAATAAGAAGAAAAATAGCAGTCACGTGACTGTAGACAGTCTGCCCTCATGTCAGGAAAGATGTCCATGGAGAGTTGAAGGACGTGCCCAGGCTTCCCAGTTTCTCAGGTCGCAGTTTCATGACAGTAACCTGGAGTTCATAACATGGTGAGACTTGACCTCCCCATTTCTCCTACTCTCCCACCTCCCCCTTGACCAGAGCAAAGGGGTTTCCCTTTGTCTCTGCCTTTGCACGGCTGAGCCCCAACCACCCTGCCACTTCACAGTCTCTTCCTGTCCCCTAATTTTGGGACCTGGAACCACATAGACTTGTAGAGATCAGTCAGGAAGAAAACTCTCCTGGGATACGCGAGACAGAGAAGGCAAGTCGAGCACACAGCATATGACCCCTGGCACTTGGGACGCACTGGTGAACGTTAACACATGGCTCGAGTGAGGTCGCCGTGTCCCCGCACAAACCCGAGAGCTTTGCAATAGTCACCGGGGACAGCAGGTTCCCCGTACTGTTCTAGCAAGTGGGAGGAAAAGGTGAGCTGCATCCGGTCTTGTAGGGTTACAGTTCATGAACCAGCTCAGGGAGGGACCAGAACAGGTTCAAAGGTGGTGGGGGGGGGGCAGGATGAGTGGCAGTTGTCCAGATAACATAAAAAAGAAGACAGCTAGGTACAGTGGCACACGCCTGTTATCCCAGTACTTGGGAGACTGAGATAGGAGGATTGCAGGTTTGAGGCCAGCCTCAGCAATTTAGTGAGACCCTCAACAACTTAGCAAGACCCTGTTCCAAAATTAAAAATACAAAGGGCTGGGGGTGTGGCTTGGAAGTAGAATGGCCCTGGGTTCAATCCCCAGTTCAAAAAAAAAAAGACAAAGAGTACCTTAGTCTTGCGTGTGTGTGCGTGTGTGTGTGTGCGCGCGTGTGTGATCCCCAACCTTTCAGCATAGTGCCTGGCATGGAACCGGCTATCAGTAACTGTTTTTTGGTTGAGCTAGTGGGTGGATGGGGTATATGGAGATAGTACCATCAGAAGGAGAGGCGATGGGAGATCCAAGGCTGTGGCCCAGAGCTGAGAGTAAGGAAACTCACTGACAGTGGGGAGGGGGCTGTGTGGCTGGTATGAACAGAAGAAAGATCCATCCTGGGAATGATTGGATGTGGGGTAGGAGGTGTGGCTGGCAGACTGAAGAGTTCAGACAGAGGTTAGAGAGCAGGGGCAGCAGGAAGGTCCCTATACATTCTGTAGGGGCACTGGTCCCCACGGCAGACCTCCTTTCCTTCTGCTGGATCGTCAGTGGTTGCAGGCACACACCTGCTCCCCAGCTCCCCAGACAAGCTGAGCCTAATGGAATCTCTTGTCTTCTAGTCACTTCTCCTACCCACACGTTGGCACCTGCTCTGAAGGGGGCTGGCTGGAGGGGGCTGAGGCCCTGGAGGAGCACTGACACCCACCCCCCACGTAAATCGTCCACACTTATAGGCCTGCCCCTGGCTCCATGTCCTAGTCACTTCTGAACATCAGTCTCATTACCAAAGCCAACCAGAGCACTGTCAAGGACTCCGGAGCCCATCTGCACGGGCAGGCGTGTGAAGTGGCTGCAGGACCACAGGGCCAGAGTTCTGATCCCACCAGGTCACTGTGGACCTGGACCCTGGACAGACAGCTCAGGGCTGCAGACAAGAAGCTTCAGGGGCAGACCTGCCTGGCCCTGTGGTGCCCTCTGACCTTGCCCCGTTTTTGAACCCTTAGAACTCCCACTCGTGCCACTGTAGATCATTCAGAGTTTCTGGAACCCATATGCACGGTGAGGAAGAGTCACTCCATGCCAAACCAGAAGGCTGTTTCCCACTTGACCACTGTGCTGAGGTCTGTGGCTGTTCAGTGTGCCCTGAGACCCCTCCAGGGTGGCCCAGTTACTGTCCCGGTGCTGGGTGGGCTGTACCTTCCTAGCAGGACCCCAAGGACTGTGCTAACCTGAGGTTTCGAGCAAAGAAAGAGCAACATTTACTCCTGCCCATCCGTGGAGGAAGGAGGACTCATCTGATTGGAACAGATCAGAGCCTGGGTCCTTTGGATAAAGCCTTATCTAGTGCTCTGAACTGGATAAAAACGAATCCCCATCTCTGTTCTTTGCCATGCAGCAAAGGAGCCCCCTTCTCCGCCCACCCCTGGCTGCCCCCTCCCAGCTCACAGCCTTGCTCCTCTCGCCATGGCGTCCAAGCAACAGCCACAAGGCCCGGGTGCTGGGCTCGGAGCTTGGAACGGCCCTGCCCGGAATGCGCATGCGTCTCTGTGGCCGTGCCTGTGTGTGCGTGCGCGTGGACTTGCACGTGAGCGTGTGTGACCAAAATCGCTTCTGGAGCACGTCGCCCTCTGTCTGCCCATCCAGGTTACTCCGCGCTGCAGGACGAGCTGCTGTCCCCTGCCTCCCTGCAGTACGCGCTCCCCTCTCCGCTGCGCGCAGACCAGTACTGGAACGAGGTGGCCGTCATAGACGCCATCCCCTTGGCGGCCACGGAGCATGACGCCATGCTGGAGATGTCTGACATGCAGGTGTGGTCCGCGGGCCTCACGCCCTCCCTGGTCACTGCTGAGGACTCCTCTCTGGAGTGCAGCAAGGCCGAGGACTCTGACGCCACAGGCCCCGAGTGGAAGTTGGAGGGGGCGCTCTCAGAGGAGCCGCAGGGCCCCGAGCGGGGCTCTCTGGACCTGGTGGAGGACGACACAGTGGATTCAGATGCCACAAATGGCCTTATCGATATTCTTGACCAGGAGGAAGGTCAGAGGTCAGAAGAGCAGCCGCCAGGTTCTGAGAGGCAGGAGGACTGCGCAGGTGCAGGGCGGGATTCAGAGAGTGAGGTGTGTCTTGTTTCAGGCCAGCAGAGGGCGCAAGCCCGGATCACACACTCGCCCGGCGTGAGTCGGGTGCTGGAGCGGAGCCCGGACAGGTAAGGGCGGCGGGGTGGGGCGGGGTCCCTCTGTCTCCGGGCTTCTGGATGAGGCTGCGCGTGGCAGCGAGTAGAGGCAAGGCTTAGGTGCTGCTGCGACTTGACCGTGCGTTCTAAATGCCTGGAACACGTATTATGGCAGCTTGGTCCGAAACCTCCATTCTTGAGAACTGAGCGGTGGGTGACCTGTAAAGACCCCATCCCTGCCAGGTCACCCCCTGAGTGTGGCTAGCAGGGGCGGTCCTGAGGGGCGTCTGGACAAGGGAGAGCGTGCTAGGACAGATCATAAGGCTTGGGGAGGCCCGTGGCTCTGGGGCCTCTGGCCAACGCCATATTTGGACACCTGGAAGCACCAGGAGTTATTTGTATGTGGTCACGGTCACGCAGCCCACATGTGATGGAGCTGATAATGGTGGCCTTTCTATTTATCCCTCTGAGAGAGAGAGGCTGGGGCTTATCTGGGCAGGACTGAGCATCAACGCTGCACCATGGTTGTAGCCAAGCTTCTGTTCTGAGAAGGCTGGGCCCTGGGCCAGCCGCCTGGAAGCAGCATGACAATTCCGGCAGGAGGGCCCTGGCCCAGGGCTCGCGCGCCCTTTGAACTCCCATGTCCCAGCAGCAGACACCCAACAGGCCTCAGCGCTGTGCAGAGGGTGGATGAGGGCTGGGAGGTGACACAGTGCCTTGCCGTGGCAGAGAGAGATGAGGGAGGCAGATGTGAGCTGGATGTAGCTGTGGCCTCCCTGGCCTGGCACAGGACCTAAAGGATGAAACCCCCTTCCTCCATGCCGCTTTGCTTCATAAGTCTTCCCTAAAGCAAGGAGATGGTTCCGGAAGGCTGTGGGCACCAAAGGAGCTCAGGACTGGCCAGGCCACCAGGAGACTGTTCCCACACCCTTTCCTCCATGTTGCTCCTGGGCCACTCAGAGGCTGGGATTGAGCATTCCCCAGGCCCCAGGCAATATGGACATCACAGGAAGGAAAGGAAAGGCATCAAAAGTTGAGACAGCAAAACTGCACTTTGCCTCCCAAATGAATCCACCCATGAGTGGGAGGGGCTGGGCAGACTGAGCACACCAGCTTTTACAATGAAAGGCTGGCAGTCCGGGTGGGGAGGCCATCTTCCAGCAGCCCATGGTGGCCATTCTTCCCATGCACATTTATTGAGCACTTACTGTGTGCTGACCACTGCCCATTATAACAGCAGGGTCACTGAATGGAGCGTTGGGAGGCCTGCATCCTAAGCCTAGTTGTATCACTTCTGGCTCCGTGACCTTGGCCAGCCATTGAGTGTGGACAGGGGAATTTCACTCACTCACCCAAAAATATTTATTAAGCACCTACTGTGTAACAGGCACCTATAAAAAGTGCCTGGGTGCAACTGGGCGTGGTGGTGCACACCTATAATCCCAGTACTTGGGAGGCTGAGATTTAAGGATTGCAGATTTAAGGACAGCCTCAGCAACTTAGCAAGACCCTGTTTCAAAATAAAAATATTTTTAAATGGGCTGGGGGGGTGTGGCTCAAAGGTAGAATGTCCCTGAATTCAATTACCAGTACCAAAAAAAAAAGTGCCTAGGTGCTGGACATAACATTGGCCAAATTAGACAAAAGTCTCCACCTGCAAGAAGCTTGTGTTCTACTGGGGAAACTAACAAGAAACAAGATAAAAGTAAATAAAATTAGAAGTGCAGCTGGCCTTCTTATTTTTGGATTTCAAGTTTATGGATCAAAAATATTAAGGAAAAGAAGCCAGGCACTGTGGTGCACACCTGTGATCCCAGTACTTGGGAGGCTGAGACAGGAGGATCATAGGTTTGAGGCCAGCCTCAACAACTGAGACCCCTTTTCCAAATAAAAAGGTCTGGGGTGGAGGTCAGAGGTAGAACACCCCGGGTTCAATCCCCAGTACCAAAAAACAAGAAAAAAAATCCAGGAAATTAGGAGGAACCAGCCGGATGTGGTGGCGCAAGCTTTAATCCCAGTACTTGGGAGGCTGAGACAGGAGGATCGCAGGTTCAAAGCCAGCCTCGACAACTTAGCAAGGCTTTCAGCAACCTAGTGAGACTCTGTTTCCAAATAAGATATAAAATTGGGCTGGGGGTGTAGCTTGAAGATAGAATGCCTCTGGGTTCAATCCCCAGTACCAAAAAAAAAAAATTAGGTGGAACCAGCGAAGGCCAGTGAGAAGGAACAGCTGGGGGGGATGCAAGCCAGGCAAACATGGTGTTCTAGAAGATCGTGTCACCCTGTTAGATCAGGACTGTCAGGTAGGAGTGGCACTCCCAGAGGCCAGGGTGGTGGCTTAGTCTGAGGCAAACATGGTGTTCTAGAAGATCGTGTCACCCTGTTGGATCAAGACTGTCAAGTAGGAGTGGCACTCCCAGAGGCCGGGGTGGTGGCATAGTCTGAAGATGCAGGATGATGGGCGTGGAGACCCGGGGACTGGAGCATCACGGCTGGTGTCCATGGTCCTCCACCTGGACGGCAGGGAGGGCCCCTCACCAGGCAAACGCTTTGCTTGTACCACCACCACCCTCCGACCCTGAGGGGTAGAACACTGCACAAGCTGTGTCTGGATGACCCCCGCATGGGGACATCTAGGAGAGCAGAGACTGAAGGGTGACTGTTGTCCTTTCTCTCTCCTGGGTCATCTACCACCTGTGCTCGACCCCAGACCACAGGACTGGGATAGAGAAGGCTCCATGGTCTCATACCTGCAAGATGCCACACAGAGTTCCCGGCAGGAGATCATACGAGGCCCGCACTCATTCCAGAGGACCGTCACCACTGTCCCAGGGCGGGAGCCCAGCAGGTCTCAGGACTATGAGAAGGTGCTGGTGTCTGCCTCTGAGCACTGGGGGATAGAACAGCCCGAGGCCGAGAGCTCCCAAGTAGCCAGGGAGCGGGGCCGAGCAGCCCACAGAGAGCACGAGCAGGCGGCCGAGAGCATCCTCTCCGCGGTGACACAGGTGAGCGTCCAGGGAGCCTCCTCCCCCTTCTTTTCCGCAGCTGGGTCTCACTCGCTGGAGCCCTGAACCAGGCTTCCTTCCTTCTTTTTCCAGTCGCACTGGCACTGGCGACATCACTTTCTCTAGGAGCAAGGTCACAGTCTCCCTTCAGCCTCCTTGACCTCGGAGGAGGGAAGGAGGGGCTCGCAAGAGCGATTGCTGTCGTCCATCCCTACACCTGCGCATGCACGGCCAGCTGGCCCAGGGCCACACCTGCCGTTAAGTCGGGGTGACCCAGAGCCATGCTTTTGTTGTTCTCTTTGTCCATCCTGTTCTTGCAGGGGCTTAGAGCTGAGACAACTGGGCATTAGGCTGACTCTAGTCTGTGTGACTCTGGTCTTCTTGCTCCTCGGTGTCCTCATTGATACGCCGGGGTGTGATTAGAATATCGCCGAGTTCATCGGGCCGGAACCCAGTGTGTCTTTGGGTGGCTTCTGGGTTGGGAGGCAGTAGGACAGCAGCAGCTCTTCTGTCCCCTCCTGCTGCTGTCCCCAGCCTCTCGCTCCCCTGTCTTCACTGACACCTCCCTGCCTTTCTCCCCATCCTCTCTTTGAGTATGCTCCCCGTCTCCTGTTTATTTGCTTTGGTTCTCCCTCCCTGTTCCCACATTCCACCATTACCCACTCATGGCCCATTCCGTCTCACCTGGACCCTATCCTCTGCCCTCACATATTTTTTAACAAATCCCAAACATTTTACTAATGTATGTCTTTTATATATTTTTTTTCTTGGTACTGGGGATCGGACCCAGGGACATTCTACCGCAGAGTTACACCCCCAGCCCTTTTTAAAAATTAATTAATTAACATATTTATTTATTTATTTTGAAACAAGGTCTTAGTAAGTTGAGTGTCTCGTTAAGTTGCTGAGGCTGGCCTCAAACCTATGATCCTTCTGTCTCAGCCCCTCAATTACTGGGATTACAGGTGTGTGCTACCATGCCTGGTAGTTTATGTTCTTATACAATGTGCATTGCTGTTCTGTACATATTTTTAGTATTTTTAATTTTTTTGGTACTGGGGATTGAACCCAGGGGCATTCTACCTCCAAGCTACACACCCAACCTTTTCTTTTTGAAACAGGGTCTCACTAAGTTGCGAAGGGTCTGGTTGAGTTGCTACAACTCGCCTCAGCCTCCCAAGTACTGGGATTGCAGGCATTGCCATGCGCCCCACTGTCTGTGCACACTTTAACATGTGCATAGGGATGTGGCCTGTGCCTCTGTCACTTGCTCTTCTCCCCCAGCACCACTTCCTCACCTGGAACCCTTCCTGGGCCTCTGCCTCCCCTCTTTCTTCCCTGAACCTTGGCCCTCGCAGAGCCCCTCTGAGGGCTCCAGGACTAGGCTGAGTCTACAGTGGTTCTGAGCTGCTGGCTATAATGAACTGTTGGGAATTAAATAGAGTTTTATTTAGAAAGCTTCCCTGCCAAGAATGTGTGCTCCCACAGGATAGGCAGCTGTGTCCACTTTTAACCTCAAGCCACCCCAGTGCATTCCTTTCCATCCGGCTGTCCCTGGCACCTCCTCTGCTCCTCCCAGGAGAAGGCACTGCCCTGAGCGCAGGTAGATCCTGATTGGGTCTGTTCTGGGTCCCCAGGGAAAGAGAAGGAAGGCAGGGGCCCTCTGTAGTCAGGCCTCAGTGAGAGGGAGACTGGGGAACAGAGGTAGAAGGAAGGACAGGAGTCATAGAGAGGAAGACGTCTAGATGGTCCGCCCAGCTCCCTAGGTTACAAATGAGGAAACTAGCTGGACACAGCGGTGCACACCTGTAATCCAGTACTTGGAAGGCTGAGACAGGAGGATCACAACTTCGAGGCCAGCCTCAGCAACTTAGCAAGACTCTCAACAACTTAGAGAGACCCTATTTTAAATAAAGAATGGGAAAGGCTGGGGGTGTAGCTCAGAGGTAGAATGCCCCTGGGTTCAGTCCTTAGTCCTGAAAACAAACAAATGGAGAAATGCAGGCCTGGAGGGACTGAGGGCTTTCTCCAGGGCCACACAGTCAGCCAGCATCAGAGCTAGGAGAGTCTAGCCTGCGTGGTTCCTAGTCCCATGTTCTTAGGCCGGAATGAGTGTACAGGGGACACCACGCCCAGCCCAGAAATGGGGACCTCCCCCGCTTCCTGGCCTGGGAACTGCAGGACAAATAGGCTGGCAGAGGTCAGAAGTCACCCTACAGGACCCCAGGGCATGATAATGAGGCCCATTGAAGGTGACAGTCTGTAAAGCTCTCATTTACTAGTATTTCTGTTGAATCTCTGAAAACAGTGGCAGAGAAAGAGAGAGAGGCTATGGTGTGGGGCTTGGGAGGTGGGCTGAACTATGTCCTGCTCATTTTTTTGGAGACAGGTGGAAATATCTGAAACTGGATGGGTGTGTGTGTGTGTGTGTGTGTGTGTGTTGCTGAGTATGGAACCCAGGGCCTCATGCATGCTAGGCAAGTGCTAACCCCTGAGCTGTGCACACACATGCACACACGCACAGTCCCTGGATTCTTCTTAGCTGAGCTGAAACTAGATCTTCCCATGCCCAGCTCTTGTGCTTGTGCTGAGCTTTTATTTTCCAGGCATCGTCTTGTTGAAATGAGGCTGTTCTCAGGGCTCATAGGAGCTTGAAATCTGACTCTTCATTTACTTTTTCACTAAGGCAAGTTACTTAAACTCTCTTTGCCTGCCTCCTTTATATAAAATGGGAGAATTATAAACCTACTTGGCAGAGTGTCAGTAAGGTTTTTGTTTTGTTTTTGCAATGCTGAGAATTGAGCCCAGGGCCTTCGTACATGCCAGGCTTGTGCTCTACCACTGAGCCGTATCTCCAGCCCTGCTGGTGAGGTCTAATTGAGTGAATGTGGCGCACATAGAAAGCAAGGCCTGCAGGGCAGTGCGCCCAGTCACACAAGTTTGCCA